>WBZZ01005540.1:82500-85000 GCA_019918135.1 Paulinella micropora
AGGCACACATAAGGCACCCCACCACGGGCCCAGCACACCCACACCATCCCCTAATTCGCTGTCTGTCGACAGATGGCACCCATTTCAAAAAATCAAGCAGATAGATAGATAGATAGACATAGATAGATAGATAGATAGATAGATAGATAGATAGATAGATAGATAGATAGATAGAGATTGATTGATTGATAGATACGTTCATACATACATACTTGGTCTTGGTCTTGGGGCTTGTAGCTTAAGCGAGATAGATAGATCGATAGATAGATAGATAGATAGATAGATAGATAGATAGATAGATAGATAGATAGATAGATAGATAGACATACTTTGTCTTGGTCTTGGGGGCTGTAGCTTAAGCGAGTGTTCAGATAGATAGATAGATAGATAGATAGATAGATAGATAGATAGATAGATAGATAGATAGATAGATAGATAGATAGACATACTTGGTCTTGGTCTTGGGGCTTGTAGCTTAAGCGAGTGTTCATGGCCTGAAGACGCCTGGCGAATATCTCTAGATAGGTAGATAGGTGTGTGTATAGGTAGGTAGATAGGCAGAGGCAGGTAGGTAGGTAGGTAGGTAGGTAGGTAGGTAGGTAGAGATAGATAGATAGAGAGATAGATAGATAGATAGATAGATAGATAGATAGATAGATAGATAGATAGATAGATAGATATGTTTAATGGGCGTGGCGTAGCTTTAAAAAGCCATATGACACGATCAAGCCGAGGTTTCAGGACTTCACGCTCCTTGTGAGTTACCTTCTACAACCCCGACTTCATCAACCCTTTGCATCCCGGTCGGGAGATGGTCGCCTGTTTAAACCCTTGCGCTGCGCGCGATTAACGGCGGACACAAAACCGTCGTTATTGGGGCCTTGGTTTTAGGCCGGAGCACTGAGCAGCTGGCCCTGTACACCCCCCCCCCCCCCCCGAGTATATAGATAGATAGATAGATAGATAGAGAGAGAGAGATAGATAGATAGATAGATAGATAGATAGATAGATAGATAGATAGATAGATAGATAGATAGATAGATAGATGGATGGATGGATGGATGGATGGATGGACAGACAGACAGACAGACAGACAGACAGATAGATAGATAGATAGACAGACAGACAGACAGACAGACAGACAGACAGATAGACAGATAGATAGATAGATAGATAGATAGATAGATAGATAGATAGATAGATAGATAGATAGATAGATAGATAGATAGATAGATAGATAGATAGATAGATAGATAGATAGATAGATAGATAGATAGATAGAATAGATAGATAGATAGATAGATAGATAGATAGATAGATAGATAGAGAGATAGATAGATAGATAGATAGATAGATAGATAGATAGATAGATAGATAGATAGATAGAGACAGATAGATAGAGATAGATAGATAGATAGACAGGTAGGTAGGTAGGTAGGTAGGTAGGTAGGTAGACTGACAGATAGATAGACAGATATATATATATATATATATACATATACAAAAATATACATACAAAGATAGATGATAGATAGATAGATAGATAGATAGATAGATAGATAGATAGATAGATAGACAGACAGACAGACAGACAGACAGACAGACAGATGAGATATCGACTAATGTCAGAAAAAAGGATCTTCTGATTTCGTCAACCAAGAAAGTCTGTGGGCAAAGTATTAACCCGATGCCCAGCTAAGCCGTGATGTTTGCACGGAAGGGACTAATACAAGCGATACCAGAAGAGCTCTCTCGACAGCGTGTCTCAGCGAGAGCTCAAACCTCCCTAGTATCGGGCGGGGCCAGGGCTCGTTCCATAAGCGCCCCTTGCAGAACGAGCTCCCACCTCCATTACAGAGGACCCAGTAAGCAGATGGAGTTTCGAGACTGTGATATCGACAGTCTAGCATAAACCGACAAAGCACTGTGGGTTTTATTCCGGGCTCAACAAGCGAGAAAGGGCACCTTGAGGGAACAGGATTGTGCTTCCCGTCGCTATTTCGGCATGTGACTTACAGGCGTATGGCTAGGCACACATAAGGCACCCCACCACGGGCCCAGCACTCCCACACCATCCCCTAATTCTCTGTCTGTCGACAGATGGCACCCATTTCAAAAACCAAGCCCAAGGGAGGCTCAGTGACACCTCAAGTGGCCTTGGTGGGATCTCCAGGTGGAGTGAGTGATGAGATATCGACTTATGTCAGAAAAAAGGAGCTTCTGAAGATAGATAGATAGATAGATAGATAGATAGATAGATAGATAGATAGATAGATAGATAGATAGATAGATAGATAGATAGATAGATAGATAGATAGAATAGATAGATAGATAGATAGATAGATAGATAGATAGATAGATAGATAGATAGATAGATAGATAGATAGATAGATAGATAGATAGATAGATAGATAGATAGATAAGATAGATACAAGGCAATATACGGGCCGGCCAGCACAGGTGGCGCCCCCAGAGCATAGATAGATAGATAGATAGATAG
>WBZZ01005540.1:102500-105000 GCA_019918135.1 Paulinella micropora
CTCTCTATCTATCTCTCTCTCTCTCTCTCTCTCTGTCTATCTCTCTCTATCTATCTCTCTCTATCTATCTCTCTCTATCTATCTCTCTCTATCTATCTCTCTCTATCTATCTCTCTCTATCTATCTCTCTCTATCTATCTCTCTCTATCTATCTCTCTATCTATCTCTCTCTATCTATCTCTCTATCTATCTCTCTATATATCTCTCTATCTATCTCTTTATCTATCTCTCTCTATCTATCTATCTCTATCTATCTCTCTCTCTATCTATCTCTCTCTATCTATCTCTATCTATCTATCTCTATCTATCTATCTCTATCTATCTATCTCTATCTATCTATATCTATCTATCTATCTCTATCTATCTATCTCTATCTCTATCTATCTATCTCTATCTATCTATCTCTATCTATCTATCTCTATCTATTTCTATTTATCTATTTCTATCTATCTATCTCTATCTATCTATCTCCATCTGTCCTGTAGAGACTATGCTAACTGGTAAGGTAGTGTCGAGTAACATCTTCTTTTCTACTGCTCTAGGCCTTCCTTTCCCATCTATCACTGTCAGCCTAGCTCTTCCTGACTTACTCAACTCCCTCTCTCCATTACCTGTCAGTAGCTCTACAGGGTCTATCTCATCGACATCCATCAATCTGTCTTCTCTGCATGATATGTCTGTGCTTGCTCCACTATCCTGTACTGTCATGTCTCTCTTTTTCATCACTCTTTTTCTCACATGTATCAACACATGTTCTGTCTCTGTTTCTGTCTCTGTTTCTGTTTCTGTCTCTAGTTCTCCCTCTCCTCTACCCTCACCCCTCTTCTGTGAGTTGTGGGGGTGTAGTGATGGGACTCTGTCTGACTGCTCTTTCAAAGTACACTCCTTCTATTGCTCTTACTATGTCAGTCAAAAAGTCATCTCTCTCTAGCTCACCACTCACGACACGCATCACATCTCCATTCATTCCCCTCACGCACTCATTCATTAACGTTTTAGCTATTTCATTTATGTCTTTGAAGGTGATGACAGGAGGGTTGATGGGTTGCGTGTTTGTTGTTAGTGTTGGTAGGAGTGCTGTGATTGGTCTAAAACTAGAGATTTGGAGTTGTTGTGAGGTGGGACCTACCTGGTTGCCGAACTTGTTGGCAGAAGTGGGTCCAAGTCGTCGCTCTCCCTCATCCACTCCACCCTCTTCGCTCCCTTCTCTGCTCTGGCCGGTCCGCTGACTAGAAAATGGATTATATTTGCGTGGTTGTTGCGGAATATTTTGCGAGACTTGTGGACTTGTGGAAATTTTGGTGTCACGTAAAGTTTCAAATTCCCCGAAAACGAGTCTTTGCGAAATTTTACGAGACTTTTCCAATGCTGCAGCTTTAAGACCTCGTTCGTCTGAGTAGTAAGGAGATTTGGGGGGACGCAATACGGGACTTACTGACAAATCCAACTCCTGATAATCTGGGTCTTGTGTGGCGTGATATCCGCAGTAACTCGCATAAGATAATCGTTTCGCGTGATTTCGTAAGCTCCCTTTCCTTTTGATTTTTCAACGGAAACATTACACGGTTTTTTGCGTCTGTTTATTCCTGCACAATTGTGTCAGGCGTGACTCCGTAAGAACTCTCAAGCCTCAAAGGAGTTTCGTTAGGGTTAGGGATGACTGGGGAACCTCGTGGGGTGGCGGATACTAACCACACTTCCTTGCCTTCTCCCCGTAGTGAGGAGGGACCTCGTAGGGTGGTCGATACTAACCGCACTTCCCGTCCTTCTCCACTCTCACTACGTCTATTCCCTACCCTAGGTGTAGTCTTTGTTTCGTTCAAAAAGGCTTGGGGACAGGTAGATTCGGGGGAAGGTGAGCTTGGTTGCTCGTCATCTTTTTCTCTTTCCTCCTCATCATCATCGTTTTTATCATAAGTGTTCCCCATATGTATTAAAGCAACGTTTGTATCGGAGTCACTTTGTTCGTCTTCGTTTTTGTCGTTATCGGTTGTTATCAAAGTGAGTGTTTTCTTTTTCTTATGAAAGGGTTTCTTTTTGTTCTTGTAATTGTTCTTTTGTTCGTTCTTTTCTTTTTCCGTTCCCTTGTCTTCCGTTTGATTCCGTTTCAATTTTCCTTGTTTGCGGAACTTTTCCGAAATCACCGGGCAATATCTCATGGTATGGCCTTGGGCATCACATCCGAAACACGTGACTTTGAGCGTCCAGTTTGGAGCTGTCTTTGGTCCCGGTTTATTGTCTCCCCTTTTCCCTTTATTATCCATCAGGAGATTGGTCTCTTGCCGCTGCTTGCCATCCCGAGATTTCTTGTTGTTGTCTTTGCGGATTTGAGCTTTTCTCTCACGGAAATTCTTACGTCTTTCTTTTTCTTCCCACATTAACCATCTTTCCCTATATGCTTCGCATAGTTCGGAGAGATTTGGTCTTAGTCTGGCCGGGAGATCATAGTGGTCCACCTGAAATTATCCCCGAAAGCTGGATGGTAGCGCAATTTCTTAAA
>WBZZ01005540.1:115000-120000 GCA_019918135.1 Paulinella micropora
ATCCTAAGCAATAAGAGATATGAAGACAAGAAGGAAATAATAACAGAACAAATAATTTATGAACTTAAGCAAGTTCTTGACCCAGAACTAAATAACGATACTCCTAATGATTATATAAATAAAATACATACAGCTATTAAGACAGTGGTAGAAAAGTATGAAAAGCGTGTAAAGAAACGAAAATGGAAACCATGGTGCAATAATGAAAGATTAAGAAACAAAGAGAACTGTATGAAATAAAAATAGCATGCCCAGTTAAAAGTAATAGAACTAAGTATAATAAGCATAGAAATAAAACTAATAGAGAGATTAAGAAAGCTAAGAAAGCATACATGACTACCTTAATGGAAAAACTAAGTCACGATCCAAAAAAACGTATGAATGCGTTGAGAAAGCTGATCCCACAGACACAAGGTCTGAAGACCTCGCCCACCCAACTCCGCGTAGATGATAAGGTAATCACCGACCCCAAAGGTATTGCTAATGCACTCAACAGACACTACACGACGGTCGGCTCCAAGGTCAGTGCCCAAATCCCCCAAGAACATAAAGTCAGAGAAGAGGAAGTAGACCTAACACAGAGAAAACTGCTTCCCTTTACACTCAAACGCATTTTGCAGGA
The DNA here is from genome assembly GCA_019918135.1 of Paulinella micropora. NCBI lineage: Eukaryota > Cercozoa > Imbricatea > Euglyphida > Paulinellidae > Paulinella > Paulinella micropora. The sequence goes on from WBZZ01005540.1 coordinate 115,623, forward strand.
TGATGTAGTCGATACACTGAAAGCAATTAACAGAAACAAAGCAGAAGATATAAACAAAATAAAACCAGCCATCATGCAAGACCTTACGTACATTGCCCCGATATTAACAACGCTCTTTAATAAAGCTATAGAACATAACCAATACCCTGATACACTAAAAATAACTAAAATTATTGAAATATATAAAGCTAAAGATAGAACGCTGCCTGAGAATTACAGACCTATCTCGCTACTGCCGATTATTGCTAAGGACTTTGACACTATACTCAACAAGCAACTGATGGCTCACCTTACCAGGTACGACATCCTCCCCCAAACTCAATACGCCTTCCGACCACACTCGAACACAACAATCACTACACAAACCATCTTAAATCACATCCAAAACCTCAAAGGCCCAGGAAGGTATGTACTTGCTCTATTTATTGACCTATCGAAAGCCTATGACACTATCGATCATGAAACACTCATCCATAAACTACGAAATAGTATAAATTTTAGTGATAACACCACTACCTTTTTTAAATCATACCTCACAAAACGATACCAAACAGTATTTACCCAATATGCTCGTTCTTATCCAGGCAAGATCACACATGGGATCCCGCAAGGTAGCACACTCTCAACAACGCTCTTCATTCTATACATCAATGATATTATACTTTCACTAACACACGGGACAGTCTTTGCATACGCAGATGACACCACACTTATCATTGCTGCTAAGAAGAAAGAACAACTCCAAGAGCAAGCACAAACTGATACAACGAACCTTGTCCACTATTTCTACAGACATAACCTAGTACCCAACCCCACCAAAACCACCTACACTATCTTCCACAAGCATGAACAGAAGGTGCAGCTCGACTTGACTATCGACGGCAAGAGGCTCCAACAAGAACGAAAATTAAAATAATTAGGTACAATCATCCAAAGCAACCTGTCCTTCCGTGAACATATACAATCTATTATATTCCGCCTTCAACCATTCGTCCAAATGTTTCGTTATGTGAACAGCCTACTTCCCACTCACATTGTCTATGTGCCTGTGCCTGGATATCATATGGTATCAAGAATCACCTGACTTCCGGACCTGAAAAAAATAATAAAATCAAAAAAAATTATTAATAATATTAATAAATATTATTTTTCAATTATCAAAAGTAAGAATAATTTATTACAAATTGTTTGGAGGCCGCTGCCTCAGTGTCTGGTTTCCAACGCGCTTAAGTAAAAAAAGGATCTGATACCATGTGGTAACAAAAAAAAAAAAACGTACTTCAAAGCGATGAAAATTAAGTCCGCTGCTTTTTTTTTTTTCAGTTTTCCGTTTTGTTTATGCCAGGCATGACACGTTCTGCCTTCCCCGCTGCACAATGGCATCTCATGAGGTGCAATAAAAACTCGTCATGGAGACCTTCTTTGCTGTGTAAGCATACAAACAGACTCGGCATCTACGTCTTTTCGGCCTCTCCGTACTCTCAGAATATGCTCTTCCTACCTGCTGTTTCTTTTTGACTTTGTCGGACATGATGACTAAGGGGTACCTACACAGTTCCATGCATTTTGGGGCGCCAGGTTGGGCAGGAGCGTTGGGTTCAGAAGGGGGGACAGAGGGACGGTCAGAATCAGGAGGAACACCTTGTTTGAGGAGGGACGAAGCAAGCACAGATTTGAAATACCCGGGCCTATTGTCGCCTTTCATCATATTGAGGTTGGTCAATGAGGACTGGCTAAAAAAACAGTAATGCATGTACGCATTTGTGACAATAAAGTCCAGCAAAATCATGAAGTCGACCTTGCGCCAGTCATTCAAAATAAAGGACAGATTGAGAGAGTTCGACCCGTGTCTGCACGAATTGAACATATCCACTGCATTAAACGCTGAATAATACAACGCCACAGCCTCGCACCTTGGGACACGGGGTACGGTCTTACTAAAACGGGCATTACGCGGCTTACCAGGCAAGGTTGTGGAACATGTGGCAATAATTTGCTGCTGATTATGGTCGTTTTGGTTGACTGCCAGGAGCTTTACCCCATCCTTTTCGCATGTGGCTGAGGCCAAATCACCCTTCTCTCCCCCCGTAAGCCCCAAAGTAGCCGCACAGGAAAGCCAGAGTGAGCCGTCTTCACCATTCCAACAAAATCGACACCCCTTTTCTTCATCTCGATTGCTGTTTTGCAAGAAGCGAACCACGAGTCCCCAACGAAGATTCGACCTGTTCCCCACCATAGCTTGGATAATCGTAATGTAGTTGCAGTTGTAACACCAAACTCATGGGCGTATTGCTTCTGCCTATCCCTATCCTTACCCTCCACCAATTCCATGGCAATGCAGACCCCTGTTTCAACATCGCAGGCGGTGTGGTACTCCCTTGCCACAGGGATTGGCTTGCGGGGGACGATCATTTGGCCAGGCATTCCGTCTCCCGTAAATTGTCCCATACTCTCATCAATCGTAATGACTGCTCCTGGAACGATGGCTGCCCTTGCATTTGCATCAACCGCCTCAGCGAAAGCGCGAATCGGTGAAAAAGGATCAGCATCAGTGTGGGGGGGACCAGTTCGTAAGCACTTCAGTATGGTGTCGAATCTGTTCAGGGCCATATACTCCAAAACCATCCCCTGGCAGTCCGTCTGTACCCTCACCATCCTTGGGTGCCCAGTGTGACCTCCTGCGACCCCTGTCCGCCAATAAAATGCGAAGCGACAACCCCAAAAAAACCATGAATTCTTCTGTTGTCAATGCCCTGGCTAATCTGTGATTTTCCTGCTTCGCTAGCTCCTGGTTGGTAAGTTGTAAAATGATTGTAACAGCAGACATCGGGAAAAAATGAAGAAAGTGTCTACAAGTAGGAACAATGCACAAAAAAAAAAAAAAAAAAAAAAAAAAAAAAAAAAAGCAATTGCGAAATATTTTGCATCAAAGTGGACAACATGTTTGCATACAACAAAGACAAGAAAAAGTAAGTTGAAAATTTATTTTGATTAAGGTTTTTCTCTGAAACAACAAAACAATATTCAATGAAAATTACATACACATGTAAAGAAAGTGTAAAGGGTGTTGGGCTATACTGGAATAGTGAAAAGAAAGCGAAACAACAGAGAGAGAGGAGGTGGGACGTGAGTGGGGAGACATCAAACTTGTCTTCCATCGTAGACTTTGCTTTGTGTCGAGGCCGATCTGCGCTCCAGTCCACTGCCTGCGGTCCCACCTTCCACTGGAACCCCTTCCCCAAAAGCCTTTCTTTCTCTTCCTCTAATTGCCCTGCTGTAAAAGGGCTAGGGTTTAGAAAGGGAACCGCTTCATCCTCTCCTCCCTCCTCCTTCTTCGTTTTCCTGCTCCTGTACCTGGTCGTTCTGGTCCTGTTTTTGTTCATCATCCTGCACCTCTTGTTCTTCTTCTTCGTCCTCCGATAATTCCATCTCTACCTCTTCCTCGTCCTCATTCATGAACTTCCAACTCGACCCTGCCTGCCCAGGCTCGGGCCTCAAATGCTTGGTCAAGAAGTAATAATCCTTCTCGTCAAAACGCATCGTTACTAAGCTAAAGCTTTTTGGTGTTTTGTTTCTTTTTCTTTCAACACCCCCAAAGCCATAATGTGTTGAAAGGTGGGATCACCAAATTTCTTTTTGGCCCATGGCTTTCCAAACCGAGAAACTGGGACTGAAAGGGTGTCTCCCACCTTCATCTTTTCTCAAAAAAATCGTTATGTGGTAGGTTCACGTGGAAAAAGGGCAGTGGGAGGGGTCACCCTTCAATAATAAAAAAAGAACTTCAACTAAAAATTTTGTCAAGAAATTTTACCAGTCGCTTCCTAGGGACTTTTTCAACATTTTTCTGGTGTTTTATTTTTCAAAACTGCTCCGGTTTGATCGAGAGAATTTTTTGAAAAAAAGTTCTGAAAAACTGATACCATATGGTATCATCCGATACCATATGGTATCACCAGGCACATAGACAACATCCTCCTCCAACTTTACTATGCACATGTATACCCCCTACTTATGTATGGTATCTCTATATGGGGATCTGATGACTACAACACCATAAAACATCCACTCATTATCATCCAAAAACGTATAGTCCGTCTGATATGTCTCAAATCATGGAGAACACCTACCAAGCCTCTTTTTGCCAAACTACGCTTACTCAACATACTTAACATGTATAAATATAGCGTATGCATGGATGCACACTCCCTTATTTACCCAGCCTTCAAGGCTTTCCTTCCCCTTCACTACAACAATATCCGACCAATCACAGCTGTTCATAACTACAACACTAGGCGGTCATCAAAGAAACACATGTACAACGACTCAACGACGGGTCAATACAGCAGAGCAGCACAAGCACAATGGGATAAGCTGCCAG
>WBZZ01005540.1:130000-159983 GCA_019918135.1 Paulinella micropora
CAATTTTTTGTTTTGTGCTTGCAAAATTGCATGTGTTTGCTTGTGCTACGTGCTTTTTTTGAAAATGCTTGCCACCATCTTGTTTTTCTTCCCTTCTGTTGCCTACACATTATACCTTGCTGTGTTTTGTGTTTTCATATGTTCCCATACTGTGTTTGTCCACTTTTGCATAGAAATTTGTGTGTGCATGTGCTTTTTTCCCCTATAACGGACAGCATAAAGTTGCTGCCTCCTGTTGCTGTCCGCCATTTTGTTTTCGTCCCTTTTGTTGTCCCTGCATGTTGTTTTATTGCAAAATTTTGTGTATTGTTGTTGTATGCATGTTGTGTGATTGAAAAATGCTTGTGTGCATGATTGGTGTAGTAGTATAGGGTGCCACTTTGGCACACTTTTTCAATACATACCTCTGTTGAAATCAAAATGATTCCAACGGCTCTCCTCGTCATTTCGCAAACAAACAATACAGAAAGCAATTATAAGCAAATAAGCCTTAGTCTTAAAAGTTATCCACAATAAGAAAAACTGAAAAATGAACTCAAAACATAAAAACAAATCATTATTCACATCAATCATTGTAATAAAATAAGAAACCATAAAACAACATCGCATAAGCCACCAACCAACTCACAAAGCAACCAATCACACCGATCCGCCGAAATTAAAGCCATCCAACAAATTAAAAAGGCATCCCCACCACACACCAAAAAAACTGATAAATTCTAGATTATCGCAGACAACATTTTTGGACAACATCAAAGTTTTCATCCACCTAAAAAAAGGAAAAATAAAATATCAAACCACGAATAAAAGGAAGAAGAAACAGATCACGCACCTCACAGAAAATCAGAAAAATGTTTTTTTGTTTTCGCATTTCTTGTCATTTTCGGACTTCTTTCATTCCTTCAAATAGATGAGCGACAGCGAGAGTGTTGATGAAGCGAATAGGGAGGAGACTAAGGATTGGGATGAATATTATGAAGACAGATCAGAATCAGTAGTAAAAAGAGATAAGAGAATGATTGAAGATAAAATTGAAATATATAAGAATAAAAAAGTGAAATAGAAAACATAATAGATGAACTATACTCTCGCTTAAATTCTGCCGACCAAAGATTGGAAGTTATTGAAGAGAACAATAAAAGGAAGGAAGCAATAAATAAAGCAAAACGAAAGAGAAAGAGAAATGAGGAGAATAAAAAGAAAGAAATGAAGTTATTTGATAGTTGGCTTCTAGCAAAGAAACAGATATTATCTTTAAAGGAAGAAGAATATGCTAGAAATTTAATCGAAAACGGAAAATCTTTTGAAGATGTCTTATTTGAGTGGAATACATATCAAAAGAGATTAGAAAACAATAATGCATAATTGTCTTGTTTGTGTTGTGTGGTGTCTGCCTACCCGCTCAACTCTCCTAAATCAACACGACACACACGCACATAAGATAATATAAACAATTTGTTTTTGGTAGTCAAAAGCAAAAACATTAGTAAAAAGCACATAATAAACATATAAATAATTAGAACGGCTATCAGGGCACTACCCACATATGTGTTTTTGTGCTTTTTGATATGTGGGTAGGTGATGGCTCAGCGAGCGAGACAACCAGAACCAGCGGAGGAGCCCGTTGGCGAACAAGCACAAGTTCAACCTGCTCAAGATCCTGATGTTGATGATGCTGAGAATAAAATGAGGGAGCTCGGAATTGGAAGAGGGGAAAGGAAGTCGGCTCGTCGTGGGCGACCAGCTGGTGTAGTCCCTATTCCAGAAGTTGGCCACACGTACTACTATAACCTGAACAGAGAAGCAGGAATGGCTAATTTCTGGGTTGATAACAAGGAAGGCAGATCAGAGGTTTCATTGTATCGCTACCATTCTGCTTTGAAACCTGACCATATTCCCGACTACCGACTCGCAGTCTATCCTGATAACTCTGTCAGGCTTTTTCGTTTGATGGACAATCTTGTAAAAATCAACGCATATTACAACCTTGACCCATTGACTATTTACAAGGCTTACTTTCAAACTGAAGAAGCCTAATAATGGTTGTTATGATAGTGTAATTAAATTACAAATCTAACATTTCTTTTTTCTTTCGTAGTCTTGAGCTAGTCCGTATATTTTCCGGTTTTACATCTAATGATTTTAATAAATTAATATTTTTTTTCTGTTTAGTCAATTCTTTAACTTTATCAGCCAACTGCTCAGCCGGTTCTGTTTCTTCAGGTTGTTCTTCAACTTTAGTTTTCAATAATTCACTAGGCCTAACCAAGTCCTCTTCTGACAAGATGACTTTAAATCCTTTACGGCCTTTAACTTTATAAACGGCTCTACTAAATTGTTTATCACCTTTTGAAAAAATAGTTCGTTCTAATTCCTTTCTCACTCTTGTCCCCTTAGGGAATTCATTAATTAAAGGATTTTTGTATATTTCTTGAGTGTTTTTTTCAGTCCCTTCATAAACATTAATAGGCACTGCTTTAATTGTGTTGTGATATGTTTTATTATATGCATCAACAACCTCATGAATAATAGGTACCCATTGAAAATTTTCATTAACTTCCCAGATCAAATTTAATTCGTTTCTAATTGTTCTGATAAATCTATCTATTATTCCCATTGTTCTGTGATCGCCTATTTGAACCGACCTGTGCTCAATATTATTTTGTCTAAAATATTCAGCCACTTGACCCTTAAACTCACCACCATTATCTGATGTGGCAACTAAGAAAGGAAATGCTAATTATAATTTCGGACTAGTAGCAATTGATGTCTATAGCCGTCGTGGCTGGATTGAACCAATTAAAAACAAAACAACAGGCTATGTTTTGGAAGGTCTCAAAAAAATATTTACAAAAGAAGTTCCAGAAAGAATTACCTTTGACATATCCATTAAGTCGATAAAAACTTGGCTCAGCGGTTTTGCTTCTGGTGCTGTTATCGTATTCCATATCTTAGTTGGCTTAGATTGATTATGTATTTCAAGTGCTTCTTCCAGTTTTTCTTTCTGCTTTGTTTCCTCATGATTTTCTTGTTGTTGTTGTTGCTGATTTGTGTGCTTATTGTCCATCCAATCTATTATATATAATAGATTATATCAAAATTTTAAGAAACATTTTTCAACATCACTTTTTTCTTTCTTAGCACCACCAGAAGATTGATTATATACTTTTACGCTTACACTGCTTGACTTTTTACCCTTACTTTTCTTTACTGGTATTTCCTCCTCACTTTCTTCACTTTCGCTTTCGCTCTCATCAGGCTCAGGCTCAGGCTCTGTTTTCTTAATAGTCTTTTTCTTCGTTCTCTTAGTTTCAGCCTTCGCTCTTTTGATTTTCATTTTAGCCATCTTTTCTGCGATAATGTCAGTGAAATCACATTCTTCATCGCTCTCACTGCTTTCTTCTGGTGTATCATCTTGGTCTTTTCCATTAATGATATCACTAGCAACACCCATTGCGGCCATGCGGTTTATCTTTTCCTCCATCTCTTCATCATCGCCTACATAAGCATTTCTACACTTTGCTAATTTCTCTTTCGCTATTTCAACCTTATGTTGCTTTTTACTCTTAATACTTTCCACAGCCTTACCCCCATTCTTGCGACTTGCTTCGGGGGACGGCATTTTTTAGAATACTAAAATATATTAATCTTAGTATTTTTTTTAATAAATAATAAATATTTAATTACATAATATAACATGAGTCAATATATGTCTCTCTTAGGCTTGTCAGAAATTGCTGTTGATAGTTTAAATATACTGAACTTAGACCTAACCAATACCAACATAGTGGGCTTAAACACAGACAGAGTTCCAGAAGATGCTGACCCGATAAATCTTTATTACACTGACGGCCGATTTGATACACGTCTCGCTTTAAAATCAACTACGGATATCAAAGAAGGAAAAAATTTATACTACACAGAGCAACGAGTGAGAGACAACGACGAAGTCAAAGCCTCAACTCAACACCGCTCTAATACAAGTAATCCGCACCAAACAAGTTTATACAATTTGATAGACACTAACATATTTGCACAAGCGAGCGGGCAATACTTAACTTACAACGATGTAGAAGGCAAATGGAAGAATACAACCCTTGGTTCAATTGATACACTCTCTGACGTAGTCATTACAGCACCAGTGGCGATGAATAGTTATCTAACATATAACTCAATAAACTGGGTAAATAAAACATTTCCGATAAATGTTGATGAAACAGGCAATATTAGTATGGGAAGGAAGAATATAACAGGAGTTAATTTACTAAATACCAAAGATGTTGATGAATGGATATTTGAGCATCAAGACAATAATAATAAGGTGTCAGCGAGTGGAAGTATAGACTCACATAGCGATGTGCTAATAACGGGCACACCAGCAGATAACCAACTGATTATGTATAGTACGGGGCAATGGAGAAACACCACACCACCTTTTCTTAGATTAGACGGCACAGCCAGTATGACGGGAGGACTAAATATGAATGGTTATGCTATTTCGGGGGCTTCTACGTATAATGGAATTAATCTCGCAAATCTCGCAGTTGATGGTTCGGTGGTTAAACTAACAGGAGACCAAACCATAGCGGGGAATAAAAAATTTACATCAACTTTAGAAGTAAGTGGTTCGTCCAACCCTACAACTTTTGACGGCATCGGCATAGCCTTTGATACAAAAATAGGAATGATTGCAGCACAAAAAACAGCAACAGCGACTTGGTATCCGATACAAATAACGGGTTCGTATGTTGAGTTATATTCGGGTAATACTTTAATCATAACCGCAACTGGCACTACACTATCTTTGAATAACAACAAAATAACAAACTTAGCCACACCATCAGCAACAACGGACGGAGCAAACAAAAGTTATGTGGATACATTAGACGGGCAAAATGTGAAACTAACAGGAAACCAAACCATAGCAGGAATTAAGACATATAGCAGTGGTGTTGAAATAACGGGAAATTCAATCAATTCAACAACAAAGGGCACATTTATCGTTTTCAATTCTACCAGTAATATCGGTTCTATTGCTAGTTTGGATATGAAAACTGCAACATATTACAACTTTGAAATTTCTGCGAAAAAAATAAGTTTTATTATTGATGGGACAATCGTCGGTTGGGTAAATGCTTCGGGGCTAGATTGTAATAGTAGCAAAATAGCCAACCTTGGAACTCCGACATTAGCGACGGACGGAGCAAACAAAAGTTATGTAGATACATTGGACGGGCAAAATGTAAAACTAACGACAGACCAAACCATAACAGGAAGTAAAACATTTAATGGGGCAAGCACTACAATAAAATATCTAACTTTAACGAACAATGCTGATTTTAATAATCAAACTATCACTAATGGAGGAAATATAACATATAATGGGGCGAGGATATTAAACCAAAATGGAGGAGATATATTCTTTTCACAGACATCAGGAGATTATCAGCATTTCTTATTTACTCTAAATACCGCTACAAGTGGAACCGCTAACCAACGAGGTTATGTATTTACGAATGTAGCATTTGATGTAAAAGGTGCGGGACTTTATATTTCAAAACTTTTGGATAATAAAAGTGCTTCGTCTGACATTGTCCGTTTTAACAATGCTGGCGGTATGCGGTTTTATGGTGCCTTAGATATGAACTCAAACAATATAACAAATGGCGGAACAATAACGGGAACTACATTAACGGCAACTGCGGGTATGACTACAACAACATTAACGGCGAGCGACAAAATAACAACAGCATCAGGGAAACCGATAATTATAGGAAACACGACAAAAGGAATAGGAACAACAGCAGGTTTGGAAATATATGGGACTTGTAACAATAATACAACTGGAGCACATTTACAGGCTATTACAACAGAAGATATATATCCCACTTTTCAACTAACTAATTTGAGTCATAATAACATAAATATGACTTTTGATGCGTATTTAGATGCTGGCGGATGGAAATCAAGTTACGCGAGTTCTAATTTTCTAATTAGTAAATGGAATAATAAACTCAGATTTTTGTATGATGTAGGCGGTAGTGGTGCTGGGAATGCTATTGGTTGGAATCTCGCTCTGGAACTTGACACAACGGGTTTATTAACAACAAAGGCAATAACAGCAAGTGGAACGATAACGGCAAATGCGGGTATATCAACAACAACGGCAACCGCGAGTGGATTAATAACAGCAAATGCGGGTATATCAACAACAACGGCAACCGCGAGTGGCTTACTAACGGCAAATGCGGGGATTACATACTCTGGGGTGCTAACAACCACAACTAATAATGGAGCGAAAATAGGAATTCAAGGACAAACAGACGGGACGAATGCGAGAGGAATATTCGTATGGGATGTTGCCGATCCAAACTGGGGAATTTATATGTCTCAGTCTGGAGCAAATAAATCATTAAGTGGAGGAACAGCACCAGCAGGAGGAGTAGGCGGAGGATTAACTTCTTATGCTATTAGATTTAGAGTGAATAATTCTTCAACGAGTGGGTTCATATGAGAGAATAGTTCAAATACTGCTTTAATGTCTTTGAAAGCAAGCGATGGACAATTATGGGTATTGTCTAATCCAATTCAATATTCAGACAGGAGAAAAAAAGAATATATAAAGGAATGCTTAGGCTTAGATTTTATTAATAAGTTAAATCCAGTCTGCTATCGTATGATTGATGACAAAAAGAAATGTAGGACTGGCTTAATAGCACAAGAATTAGAAGAAATACTAACAGAAATGGATATGCTAGATTTTGGCGGTTTTATAAAAGAAACAATTATGGTTCCGTGTCCAAAGCAAAGAAAAGAATACGAATTGAAAGGCGTGAGTGTTAATCCAGAAGATGTTAAATGTATTGATAGTGGTGATGTCGGTTATGGTATAGGTTATTCCGAGTTTATCGCCCCGTTAATTAAAGCGGTTCAACAATTATCAGAAAAGGTAGTTAATTTAGAAAAAGAAAATAAAAATCTCATGAATATACTACAAGAAATTAGAGAAAATGTCAAATAATACGACTAGACTTCACAGACCCCCGCCTATTATGGATATGGATGGCGAACTAACTCCAGAATTAAAATCTCGCGTTCTTGAAGTAGAACTAAAGACTGAGGAAAAAAAAATAGAGCACGAATTGGAAGATAACTGGAATTGTTGTTGTATAAAAAACAGACCGACAGACAGCCGACTTATTAAATACTTATTTCAAATGGGTATCATTATTGCCATTATAACACTTTGTATCGTGAGGCTATCTGAAAAGAACTTGCCATGCGAGGTTGCTAACACTTATGTCGGTATTTTAACATTGCTTATCGGCATTTGCCTTCCATCACCTTCTAGTTCAAAGAAGTGAGCACTCGTATATATGTGTCATATACCATCTATTATCACCATCACAGATTAAAGGCATTGCTTCATCAAAACTAACACACCAATCACTCATCGGTTTGTAAATACATTTAAATTTAGCATCTATACCTTTTTGAATACAATAAACACAACTCATATTCTTTTTTTCACTTATCCGTGAGTAAAAGTCGCATGCCGTCTGCGAAAATATTTTGATTATTAAAAAGTTTATCATTAGTAATATAATCATGACTGACTATAAATACCAAAAGATTATTTTTCTAAGCAATGATTTTGCTGGAGGAAGCAAAACATTTAATAAAAATATTCAAATGTCATTCACACCAACCAAAATGAATGTTAAGTTTATTCACTACTATAACGACCAGACGGAAACCAAAACCAGAATTCTTTACATGGATAGAATTGGAATTATTGGCACATTCTCCGACAGCACTACAGCAAACATTTCAAATCTCGGTTATAATTTGGGTGTTGTCGGATGGACTGACGGACAATATACATTTAAAGTCCTTGAAACTGACAGCGGAAATATTGATACAGGAAATTTAGCGGGAAGAATTGTTGTGTGCCTAGAGTTCTTGGGATAATTATATAGGATGGAGAAAATAAACAATGTCAAAGTTAAGCCTGTGAAGCAGGATGGAAACGGAGATAAAAAAGCAAAAGGTTATAAATTATTCAACGAGCCGTATGCCAATATATTTCTACTTGCCCGTAAGAAGAGCGGTAAGACGACAGCACTCTTTGAAATACTGAAACGGACTACAGACAGAAAAACCCGCATTGTCATTATTGCTTCAACAATACACAAGGATTACATTTATAAAGCAATGGTTAAGCACTTTAAGAACAGAGGCAACCCGATGGCAATATATACCTTTCTCAAATCAGACGGGATGAATGTGATAGACTACGAACTTGACAAACTGAACAAACAGGATGAAAATCTCCATCAAGATGGAGATATACATGAAGGAGAAGTAAAACAGGACAAAGGAGAAATAGAGAAACCACAATTTTTATACTTTGGAAAGGAAAAGAAACAGAGCGCTGCGGAGGCACCAAAAGAACGACCAAGTAAGTATATTTCTCCAGAGGTTGTTTTTGTTTTGGATGATTCAGGGAGCGGATTAAGAGACAAGTCCGTAAGTGATTTGTTAAAAAAGAACAGACACTATAAATCAAAGGTGATTATGTCAAGCCAGTATCTGAACGACCTACGGCCAGAAGCAATTAAACAGTTAGATTATTTGTTAATCTTTCCGGGCCAGTCTCAGGATAAAATGGAACTCGTGTATAAACACTTAGACTTATCTTTTGATTTTGATTACTTTCTTCAAAATATCACGAAGCAACAAAGGAGAGATTTAATTTTCTTTATGTTTCAAGTGTTGATGATGAATTACGCAAAAACTTTTCTTATCGTCTTAAGTAAAAAATTTTAATTTCGTAAATAATTATTTTTTTACTTATTATAATGGTAGTGAAAACAACTCGTGTTGAAGTCATTCCAACAATCGGCAAACGAACAATTAACTCAAGCACAATGGCTGGAGGCAAAAAGAAGACTGGTCGCAAGAAGAAGCAAGGAGGCAAGGGACAGACTGGCGGTAAAATTAACTGGGCAAAGGTTGGTAAGACAGCAATGGCGGTGAATAAATTTCTTCGTGATAACAAGATTATTTCAAAGACTGCGAATGCGCTTGGTGATGTCGGGGTTCCATATGCGTCTCGTATAGGCTCTACCGCCGCGAAACTTGGATATGGTAGGCAGAGCGGACGTGGCGCCTTAAAGTTCTAGATATTTGAAAATCCACACTCCCATTCGCTACGCTCATTTTCGTGTGTTTTTCAAACATCGGAAACAGATTTATTTTTTCAATAAAGAAAAATAGATGTTTTAGAATAAGCGATAATGCGAAGCATGACGCGCAATTCTAAAATATCAAAGGTAAGACCCCGGCGGGTTTATAGAAATAAAAGCGGGAAGCCGTATATTATCCAGAAGGGAAAAAAATATTATCTTAATTTTGGTAAGAAAACAAATGATATGAGCACACTTCAAATCGTTAAACTTTTTATGAAATACTTGAGCAATAAGCCACGCGAACGTGGCATTACCCCAAAAGCAAAGAAAAAAGAAAAGAAGGAGGATTTAAGGAAAGTCCAGAGCCTGTCAGAGATTGAACAAAATACGAGAACAGCCATTAATGACCACTTAGACAAACTCAGAAAGGAAAAGTATGAGGGCATTGAGGATATAGAGAAAAAAAAAAGAAAGCACGAGTTGATGCTGAAGAAGAAAAGAAGAGGCAAGAAAGAAAAGACATAGCAGATGCTAAGGAAAGGCAGGATGAGTTAGCAAGGATACACCGCAATGAACTATCCGATATCAAGGAACGACAAGAACAAAAAGACAGAGAACTAAGAAGGGAGCAAAAACTCATAGATGATGTAAAATATGAAGAAGACAGAAAAAATAGGATACAAGCATTACCACCAGTTCAATATCAATATATTATGCCACCACAATATGGACAGCCACAAGCACCGCCATTAGGAGCACCACAACAAGCACCGCCATTAGGAGCACCACCACAAGCACCTCCATTACCTAATTTAGGAGATGAAGCACCATTGAAAACGAAAGAGCAATATGAGGAAGAAAAAAAGCAAAAGCAGAAAGATATTGAAACACTGAAATTAGCAGGATATACAGATAAGTTCATAAAAAAGATGAGTCGTAAAGACTTACAAAAAGCCAGCCAAGATATTCAGATGGCTATAGCCACAGCGACATCTTTAGAAGAACAGAAAAAGTTAGCAGAAGAATATAAAGAAAAACTTGAAAAGGAAGAAAAGAAAGCAGAAGAAAAGGGTAAGCATTTTAAACATTTACAAATTAATCAATTTTTAATCTCAGCATTTTCAAAAACTTATCACCCAAACATTACTATAAAAGAGTTAGCACAGGCTTTAAAAAAGAGACTAGATAGTGATGGACATAAAAAATTAAATTACAAAGACACTTCAAAGTGGATTATTGACATGATTAAAAGGTTTAATATTGATGTTGGAAATGAAAAGGAAAACGTAAAAAGAAAAGTAGCGGATTATGCTAGATATGAAGAGTATATGGGTATTAATGAGCAAAAAGGTAGTGGAGCGAAAACATTAGACGAATTAATTGATAAGGTATTTTCAATCAAAATAATTAAAAAATATCTATCCCGCAATGATTGGAAGCACACAATGAATAAAAAGGATTTTGTAAAAACTCTAACTAGCAAAATGGCTATAGAACCAAATGTGGATAAACAAGTTTCAGCGGATTTAAATGTTGATGAAGGGATGCCACCCCCTACCATACCTCCTACGATTACCGCATCATTAGAACAACCACAGCCAGAGCCACAGCAACCAGATGATATTCACAAATCCGCTCTCCCGTCTGCGACTCCCGAGCGGTTTGTAAACATCGATGGGGAGAGTAATATTGAAAAACCCATAGACGATGTTCATCAACAAACGAAAATGAGCGAAGCGAATGAAAGTGTAGTTGATGAATATCAGCAACATGGTGATGGTCGCGGTTTAATGACTAATGAAATAGATGATATAATGAAAAAATATGGATGGTATCTCGGATCAATAGCCAGCGATGAAATCTACAAACTAAATCCAGAAAAAAGAAAGCGATACGGATTTATTATGAATTTGGACAATCACAAGCAAGCAGGATCTCATTGGATTGCTATATGGATAAGTCTGGATAAAGACAGAAGTGTTGAAGTGTATGACCCATTAGCGCTTTACCAACCAACGGAAGACTTTCAACAACAAATGAAACAACTAATTGATAAAAGCCATCCAAGCACATACCTGCTTATGAAAGTAAATCAAGTTAAGAACCAATCAAACACCTCGGATACCTGCGGATTTCATTCTATGAGATTTTTAATGGAGCGGGCGAAAGGCAACCGATTTAAGTTTGCTAGTGGATACACAGACTTAAAAGAAGAAGAAGCAGAAAAGTTAAAAGCACAAAATGGATATGGAGATGGTGAGGGATTTAATACATTCATGTAAAAGATATTCGTAAATCCACACTCTCATTCGTTTCACTCATTTTCGTGTGTTTTACAAATATCGTATCCTATTTAATTTTTTCCAAAATAAAAAACGATGTTTTAGAATAAGCGAGAGTGATAACGAAAGCGCCATTCTAAAATATCTATATCAATGGAATACAAAGGTGGGAGAAGTAGTAGTATCTATTACATAAATAGCAAAAACCGAATAACGGGGACAGACAGCAACTTTACACACGAAGTCAATATGAAGGGGCTAGACAATCCAACACATTGTAAAATTCTTCATATTTATGTGCCGAAGTCGTATTACTCTGTGGCTTCACCATATAATACTTTTACTCTTTAGCGAAGACGGGTATGAGGCTTTAATTACAATACCAGAAGGCAACTACACAATGAACAACTTAAAAAATAAACTATCTGAGGCGCTAACCGCAGACAGCCCAAATAATTATACTTATGTTGTATCCAGTAATAATACCAACATAGAACCAGAGGACGGCAAATTAACATTCAGTGTGTCAGAGAATAAAGGTATTCAACCGCGGTTTATATTTGATGTCAATACCCGCATTCACGAGGTTATGGGTTTCGATAGAAACTCAACATATTTCTTTGCTAATGATTTTATTAAATCGTCAAATGTGATTATTCTAACTGGCGAAAAAACTCTGTATCTTCAATCAGATTTGGTGAATGAAGGAGATAATCATGTGCTACAAGAAATATACACAGCCAACGAAATTCCATTTGGTTCTGTCATTTATGACGGCTCTGGTAGTGAATACGGGAAAACATTATCTGCGAGTTCAAACAATGTATTCAGGTTTTACTTGACGGACGAAAACGACCAAGCGATAAATCTTAATGGTTTGGGTATCGTAATGACATTGCTTGTTTATCGTGAAACTAATTATTTTAGTTTATTTAATTCATTCTTCAATTTGTTGAAATCTCGTTAATTATTTTTAATTTTAGAATTATTTATTTTTTCTATAAATATATATATCTATTATACATAATAGATTGTAATCTCAAACAAGTTTGAGATAGTTAGTTTATTTACAGGAAGCAAAAACAACAAAAAATGCCTGTCCAATACGGAGGAGAATTAGTCCATCAGACTAAGGAACTACTCACTGGTAAGTATGAATTAAGCAAACTTACCACCCGTGAAGGCTCGCAACCTGTAGCGCTTACTACTGCTGGTGGTATGGAAAACACATTTGAAATTCCTACTCGTCCTTTTAACCTTGCGAGGAGTGTGTTGCGATTTACTTACACTCCGTCTGGTGCGGGTGGTGCGGGTCGCTACAATCGTATCTATATGGATTGTCTGTCTATGATTAAAACTATTGAATTGCGAAGCCGAAGCGGGCAGTATCTGTGTAATCTTCAACATGTGGGGAACTACACAAAGGTGATATGGAAACCAGAAATGAAGTATGAAAAATTTATGGCACTTGAAAATCACGGGGGTGGTGTGGCTAGCGGTGCTATGCTTCAAAAGTGTAATGCAGGAAAAGTTGAAATCGGAAGTGTAGCAGAAAGAAAGGCAATTACTGATGCAGCAGATGTAGCAGGTCTTAAGGCTGCAGTTCAAGCAAACTACAAAGTGCCTCTTGTTAATGCCCGTCGCCACGATGATACCGCTCTCGCTGATAGCACTGTTGGAACCTATAGCCTTGTTAATGTTCCTTTTGAGGAAGCTAAGTATTTTGAAGGCGGTGGTGATAATACTGCTACCCCTGTTATTAATGTTAAGTTTCCTTTGGGTATGCTGTTTGGCACTATTTTTGAACTGGATAAGACTATTGGATTTAATGAAATTTTGGATTTGCGGATTGTGTGGGCTGAAACCAACCGCTCTTCATTCTATGGCACTAATGTAAGTTCTATTGCCACTGGTGCTGCCGCTACGACTACTGGTGCTATCGTCTCAAACCTAAATCTATTCCTTGCTGTTGAGACTGACCCGAATGTCATCCTTGGTGTCCAGCAAAAGATTGCGGGTGAAGGCTTTCCATTTAAGATTGAGTATCCTATCGCTTGGAAGCAGAGCCTCTCAACACAAAGTCAAAATTATGTTATTAAGATGAATCGCTCGCAGGGTGAAAGAATTCGTCGTATTTATACTTCAGCCTTTCATTTCACTGAGAGTGCTAATACTTCTTTTGATAATGACAACAGGGCAGATGCTAAAATTATTAGTTATTATACAACACTTGATGGGACACGCCTTCAACAATTTGACATTGACACATCTGAGAATGAAGACTATATGATTTTGAATGATAAGTTGAAGGGAAGTGCTATCCTAAACAGCGACGTCTATCACTACAACTGGTTCCACGTAGATACTTGGGACAATAACCGCCCGCTGTGCGATAAGGACACCGACGGCTATGAGGTGAGCGGTTTGAGCCTAGACACTGAACGACGATATGAATTTGTTTCAACTACAAGTCCTAATGCAAGTGGTGGTGGTATAACTAATCTTAACCATTACACATTCGCCATTCTTCAACGAAGTGTGCTTGTTAAGGGAATTGAAATCCTTATGAGTTGATATTTGTAAATTCACGCTCCAATCTCAAACTTGTTTGAGATACCCCGCTCCCGCGTGTTTTACGAATATCAATGTTTAATAAAATATTTTTTTCAAAATAAAAACGATATTTTATAATAAGCGTAAGTGAAACGAGAGCGCAATTATAACATATCAATGTCTCACCAGAGAAACTTAATCGCAGAAAATCCTGACGGCGAATTTATAAACGTCAGCGTTGGATATGATGGTAATATTGAAACAAATAATTCAAAAACCGCTTTTGGCGAAGCAGTAGTAGGTCAATTAACGCCAGTTTTACAAGAAATCTTTCCATATACCATTAATACTAGGATATGGACAAAAACAGAAACAAAATCGTCTGTGTCATTTTTGAATAATATGGCTGAATTGAAAACAACTGCCGATGCTACGGCAGATGCTAGACTGGTAAGTAAAAGGAGAATAAAATATAGAACTGGAATGGGTGTCCTAGCCCGATTTACTGCTCTATGGACAACGGATGATACAAAAGATTACTATTCATTTATTGGAATAGGAAATGACCTTAACGATGGATTTTATTTTTACAAAAATCAAGCAGGAATGAATATTGCACATTGTGCGGGAGGTGCTGTAGATTATATTGACCAAGAAGACTGGGACGACCCTTGCAATGGACATTATGCTATGCCTTTATTAAATTGGGACAAAGGAAATGTATTTCAAATTCAATTTCAGTATCTTGGGTTTGGTGCTATTAAGTTTTATATTGAAAATCCCATAACAGGATTATTTCAATTAGTTCATATGATTGAGTATGCGAATGCTAATAATGGTGTAAGCCTGCGAAATACAACATTACCTTTTACGGCAGTAATGAGAAATGATGCAAAGACTGGAATACAATCACTTAAAACAGCGAGTGCCAGTTTATTCATTGAAGGAACGAATACTATTAATACCAGCATAACAAACGAAGTGGAAGGAAGTAAAGTAGCAAACACCACTGAAAGTCCTATTATTAGTATAAGAAACAAAGCAACATTTGATGCTGGCGGTGCTAATTTAGCAAATTATTCAAATGTTTATCCCACTTTGATAAGTATTACAAATGAAGATACTAAGTCGAATGTTGTCAGAATGGTATTAAATGGAACACTAACTGGAGCAGGTTTTGCAGATGTTGATTCTAAGTATTCAATTGTAGATACTGACACAAAGGCGAGTGCCATCGCAAACGGAACAACAATTTTTAAACTATATGTTAATTCTCAATCAACTCAACAAATCAATCTTAGAAGTTATGATATATACCTATCGCCGAGTGATGTATTAACTTTTACGCAGAAGTCTGTCTCTGCTGGTGGAGGAGGAAATATCAATATTATCGCTAACTTCATAGAAGACCAATAGATATTTGCAAATTCACACTCCCGCTACCGCTCCCGTGTGTTTTGCAAACATCGTGAAAAAATAAAAAAAATATTACATCGTAAAAACGATGTTTTAGAAATAGACGAATAAACTATTTCGAAGTTGTCGAAATAGTTTTGGAGGCGAAAGTCTAATTTCTAAAATATCAATCAGAGATATTTTTTTACCGCATCTTTGTTATTAAAATAAGGTTGTTGAATTAAATATTCAAAGTATGGTTTATCAATCTTAGCAACATCTTCAATTTTCATTTTTTTATACTTACCATATTGTAGAAAAATATCAGTTTCACTTTATGCTATTTCTTCACCCACATTCATTTTAATCTCTCTTTTAAATCTGCTGTTGTAAATGGTGTGCTTTCTTCCACAACCAACACGTTTTCTAACGGAATTACTACTTTAACATTATCGTCTCTCGGCTTGTATTGCTCGTAGAAAGAAACAATATCAGGCTTAGTCCATTTAATTGTTGGTTTTTTAACTTCGCTGTCAATGTTCCATTTTTCAATTTCATTCAAGTAGTCTTGCTTGGTGCTGAGTTCAGTCATCTTATATATACTACGAAATAATTTTTTATTAAATGTATTTTTTTACTTCAGTCTTAATGTCTGTAAATTTATCAAACCACGGCTGTTTCATAACCCATTCAAGGTATGGCTTATCAATAACCGCTACATCTTGAATTTTCTTACCTTTATACTTACCAAATGGAAAAGTATCCTTTGGCTTGCCTGCCCGTGCCTTTTCAATCATTTGGATTTCGTCAGAAATATTCTTTTTAACATCGGTAAGAGAAAATGTTTCTTTTTTATTTTCAATAGAGAGTTTTTCAAACTTCTCGCATAGTCTGGTTAGGGCGGTCATAGTATAGTATATGGTATATATTTTATAGAAAAAATAAATAAATAAAAAACATTATGAAGTTGCTGTTGTTTTGGAAGTAGTCCAAAACAACTGGACTTAATAACCAAAAACCTATATTGTTTTTGCTATACTAAATATCCTTAATATCCAAACGGCCGTGTTTCAATCGCATTCTCTACAATTCCGATAACTTGTCTTTTCGTATATGTAAAACTAAATATCTTTTCTAAGTATTCGCTTGTTATTTTTTTCTTTTGTTTGTCTCGCGTTATCTTGTTGTTTTCTATTATAACTACTTTTCCAGACTTTTCAATTCGCTTAGCAATCCTTAATTCTTCCTCAGTCTCTAACAATTCGGCCAGTTCATTTTTACCATTCTCAAATAATTCAGTGTTTTTAATACCAAGCCCGCAACTGATTACACTTAACATATTAAGTAAGTTTAAGGCCTTCTTCGTCTCGTAATTCATACTAAATCCTTTTACTTTCATACAGGCTTTGCCGTTATCTAATAATTATCCGTAGCACTTTGCCCCGCCTCCAACGAAGGTCTTTATCTTGGCTCCCTTTAATTCATCTGTCCAGTCCCCGAGTAGTTTGCCCGTCTTTACATCATCTTCGCCTTTCGTCAGGTCTGTGGTATATATTACACTATCCGTATCGTGGTATAGAATTCTCCTGCCTAGTCTGTCCATCATCTCATAAAGTCTCATTCTCGCGTGGCAGGTAGTAAATAGAGCAACTACAATATTTGTCTTAATCGGGTCGCTGACCGCATCCTGTTTTAAATCATAACTGGCCTCTATTATTTCGTCGTTGATTATGTTAATATTTATGTTATCCACTGATTTATCGTTCATTAGTTTGTATAGGGTTTCCTTATTCCTTATCATTTTGTTTTGTTTTTTGTTTTGCTTCTCTCCAAACTTACCCCACAAGGAGTTCAAGCACAACTTAGCCACCGCACGGCGACCTGAGTTTTCTTCTATTTTGTTTTCATCCATCTTAACACCCATTTTGATTTCCATACTGCTTATGTAGTTTTGTTTTTCCTCGGCCGTATTGCATCCTGCTGGATATCCACTTGATTCCTGCTTAACCTTCAAGAATGTTTTTATGTATTCCTTGAATAGGCTACTGCTCTGTTCTTTCCAGTGCCATACTTCATATACTTTCATTAACTTATACCCTTTATCTAAGGCCTTGTAAATTTCTGGAGTTGCCCAAGTTCCTGTTATTGCCCGCTCATTGTCGGTGTGCTTGCATTCGCCGTGGTGCTCAGTCATCCCGCACTTATCGCATAAGTAATACATCATCTTGCCTCTGTCCGATTTTGGTAAGACTGGGTGTAGTAATCCTCTCGGCGGTAGCATCTTAACCTTAGCCACTCCGAAATATTCCTTTTTTATTATTTTGTTTCGCATATCTTTTCGTTCCACACCATCATTTGGTCTGATGATTTCGTGGTGGCCGCTAGGGTAAAGGTCATAGTACATGACGGTCGGATAGAGTGAGCATATGTCGATGTATTTCGCGTATTCGTCGCTGTGTCGTGATTTCCAATACAATGTTAGAGCATTCGTTCTACCTCCAAACATTGCTTCTCGTGGGTTTAATCCTTCTTGTTCCATAATTCGTTCGTTGGTATCCTCGGCCAGTCTTTCACTGGTTTTCATCAGGCTCCAATCACATTCCCAGACACTTATTACTTTTACCTGTTGGCTCAGTTGTTTTTCTCTTCTCATTGTTTCCTTGTATAGTTCGCCCATAGTCTTATTTTTCTTGGCATTCATTGCATTGCCGTTCCAACACTTCTGACAGCCGTGCCAATGACACCCGTAAAACTCATAAGCGATTTTGTTTTTCTCGTCCCAGCCATCCATATATATTTTTGATTGCCCGAGTTGAAACATTTTTTCACCTCCGTTGAAGGCATGCTTAATGTCTGTTTTTTCTAGTCTGCTTCTGTAGGCTAACCATTCAACACAAGCCCTTGAAGCCATCCTGTTTTGTTTTTCCGCTTTCAATACCGCAATTGAATTAACAGGCATAAACTTAGCACGATACAGAGCCATAACACAACTCGCAATAGTTGTATATTGAAACGGGTCAATACCGAATTCAAGAAACTGCTTTCTAAAATCTATACAACCCTTTCTAAGTATATCAACATCGCTATGACAATACTCAGCGATTTCCTTCGCCATATCAAAATGGTTGTGATTATTAACCTGTTGTTCATACCATTCTAAAAACTCCTTTCTCTTATCTCCTCGCATAGTGTCGTAGCCGTAATGTTTCTTATGTGGCATAACCCCAACATAGTTTTTGTTCTTGTCTGTGTTGAAGAAGTGCGGAAAGTATCCTTTCTTAAGTTCCGTTAGTCCGAATGTCTTTGGAAAGTCAGACAATGGCATCGTAAGGAAACTCAAACTATCAATGAAGCGGTATTTCTTATATGTCATCATCATTATCTTACCGCTTTGGTAAATGACAAATGGTGTCTGTTTGTTATCTACAAGCCACTTAAGAATAAACTGACAATCATAACCGCGGGCATTGCGTGCGATAAATGTAAATCCGCTGTGCTTAGTGTCAAAAGCCCAATTACAGAAATCTTGAATGTTCTTGTGAATTACTGGCGGTTCCTTCGCATCGTAATACTGGCTTTCAGCATGATTAACAATGTGCTCGCCTGTGTCCTGTGTCGCTTCAAAGTCAAAGAATATGTATTGTTCTGACTGCGGTAGGATTTCTTTTTGGACTATTTCACATTGGTGTTCAAGCGGTTTCACTAGTTTACAATTTCTGCATTTCGCATGTCCGCATGTGTGTTCATCTTTCTTCCTGTAATTCAGCCCACACGATTTACATTTCGCTTTTTTTACATCGCAGTTTGTTGTCATGTGATTATTAAATCATTCAGTGTTTGGAAACTTTCTATTACACTTCTCACACTCTTTCCACTGGCTCTTGTCGTTTATTCCCTTACATCCCTTGGTTTCGCAGATACTACATTTGGCGTCGCAGGCATGTCTTTCCATATACCCTCTTAGACACAACTCGCAGAAATTCTTTTTTCCTAGCATAGACTTCATGTTAGTTATGGCATCGTAATGTCCTTCAGTCTTTAAAATGTAAAGGTTAGTCAGCCGTTCGCCGTTCGCATCAAGTAGTTCTGTTTTATAAACTATTTGTTCAGGGAATTCGACAATAACCAGATTGTATTTAATGTGATTAGCGAATGTATTAATTTCTTGTATCCCACACACATCCTTAATAACTTTCGCTTCATCGTGTAAAGACTCAGCCATTTCCTGCTGTATCTTTCTCCCCATTAATATTGTTTTGTATTTTTGATGTTTTTCAATTTTTGCTTTGACAACAACGATTGCTCGTGCTAGGCATAAGTTATCGCTATTAGTAATACAGATTGCTCCTTTCTTTCTATATACATCCAGTTTGTTCAAAACCTGTAGCCTTGCCCCGCCCGTAGGCATTTTAACAGACTTTAATACAAACTTTAATTTATCAAAGTTGGTGCCACTTTCATCCATATAAAGACTTTCGTTGCTTTGAAATATTGACGACAATCTTTCTAAAACTTTTTCAACCGAGATTTCATTGACATAATGTTGGCCTGTAGATACTTTGCCATAATAATCTACAAACTCAATACCTACATCAACCTTATCTCTTTGCCCCTGTCGTTTTAAAAAGTCGTTCAATATGATTTCAATAAATCTTATTACATCTCGCATAGTGAAAGACCGAAAGTTTCCATTCAACACAACCCTGTAAATACTTTTGTTTATTCCAAGTTTGTGCTCCTTTCTGTCGTCTCGCTTGATTTCGTAATTGCCATATCGCATCAAGTCTCTGACATTTTCCTTGATTTCTTTTTTCTCTTCAGTCGTAGGTAAAGGTGGCGCTATTGCTATAGCATGGTGTTCGAAATACACCGCACCTCTTACTTGGTTCAAGTAGTTTTGGGCAGTCAGTGTATCAATTTTATACCCCCTTACCTTCGGTTTGATATATAGCACATCCCGACCCTGACAGATTTGATTTCGTAATTTATCTTATATTCCCTTAATCTATCCAACCTGTAGACCTTGCCGTTATACGTGTGTGTCTCCATGTTTGATAAATATATCTAAGGAAATATAATTTTATAAAACTAAAATAATTTCTCCGTCTCAAATGTGGGGTGTGTCCTGTGTCCCTGTGTGCCTCTATATAATGGTGTGTCCTTGTCTTTAACATAAAATTCACCCATACCCCCGTCGGAATTGAAATCATTCCGACTGCGAAATTGTTGTACGGCTATGCTATGCTAGCAAAACCCATAAATCCTATTAATTTTTTGTCTTTCCAAGTCTGATTGTACTTGCTATATCCTGAACCGCAATGACAATTATTTTCCATATAACCACACATACTACATCTTTCGTTTTCTTCTTTCTTAACTTGTTCAATCTTTGATTTTAACAACTCTACGTTTTCTTTATGTTTATTAGATTTCTTATGCTTACATTTACTTCCATTTGTAATCTCTGCTCCACATTCACAAATATAACTTTTGATTATCCATTTCTTAATTTTTTCATTTTTAATTGCTTTTCTTTCACTGTCGTAGTTTATTTTCCATTCTTCATATTTAGGTATTACAAATTCTTTATGATATTTATTTGCTTCTTCCAATCCTTGCTCTTTTGATTTGCCTTTTCCTATGCAGAAACTCTTACACATAACTTTTCCTCCTTCTCTCCATTGAGCTTTCACCATAGGTCTTTTTTCATTATTCTTAACCATTACACAACCTTTTGAAATCCTGAACGGCGTCATCCTATATATGTGTCTTTATAATTATTTAAATAGAAATTAACTTTTAAGACTAAGGCTTATTTGCTTATAATTGCTTTCTGTATTGTTTGTTTGCGAAATGAAGAGGAGAGCCGTTGGAATCATTTTGATTTCAACCGAGGTATGTATTGAAAAAGTGTGCCAAAGTGGCACCCTATACTACTTGGTGTGTTTGTTTTCGCTGTGAGAGGGGGTTGTGAAATGTCGTTATTCTGTTTCTGTCTTGTTACTGTTTGCCCTACTTGGCACTCTTGTGAAATACATGTATCCTATACCTGTTTCTTTGTTTTCTCTTAGCTTACATGTCGGCTGTCTTGAACATGCACAAAACGTGTGTTTTTATGTTTGTTTTCCTTGCCCTTGTCAGCTTTGTTTTCCTTATCTGTCTGTGCACTTTTTTTTTCTGCAACTATTTTATGTGTTTGTGTCAAATACCTTTCCCCTTGCCTTGACCTGTGTTCCTACATTGTATTTACATGTTCCCCAAGTAATCCCCCCCCCCCCCTTCAGTTCACATTTTCATTCACGTTTTCCGTTGCCACTCACGACATGTATGCTTGTATTTATCCATTTTTTGGTTTTTGTGTCTCTCTCCTTGTTCACATTCACCTATGTGCTATATGTAGTCTTTTTTGCTTTTCTGTGTTTTTTATTGTTGTATATGAGGTGCTCTTGGAATCTGATGATAAATTTGCATTTTTCAGGGTGTCTACATGCAGGCTGCGCTTCCTTTGGTGAACGACCCGTCTTTGGCCCTCCCCACTTCGCCGACCTCATGTCAGAGCGTCAGCTCACTGACTTGGTCGAGGGGTGGAATGTGGGGTGGCCTGCTGCGGTTCCTGGGGAGGAATACGCGGTTACCTTGCGCCGCGTCATTTATGCTGCCTGGCCCCAGCACGTTGGGGTGGGGGGGTCCCGCCCCCCCCTCCGCACCGAACGTAGGGAGGTCTCGCTGCACAACGTGGCAGCAGCCCCCCCTAGACCTGGCATTAGGCCAAAAACAAAATTCAATAGCTACCAAGACTTTTTTTGCTCCCCCGGCAAATCCCGGTAGCCCTGGCACGTCGTGCCTTGGGACAGCAAGTCCTATCTGCCATTACTCTTAGGCGGGGTGCAAAAAGCAACCTTGATTTCAAAGTGATGTCGGACTTTGAACACCCCCCCAGTACCGTCCGTGCCCTCTTTGAGGTTGATGATAACAGCCGGCCCCATCCCCATGGGCCGCGCTCTTCAGTTCCTCTCCCCACAGGACTGCTACCAAAGCAGAAACGGGGGTTTGAGGCTCAAGGAGCACGTGCAGGCTCGCTTGAAGCAGTTTGAGGCTCGGGTTAGGCAGGGTGAGGTGATGGTGGAAAAATGTAAGCTCACCTTAAGTGGGAGTAGGAATAGCGCGGAGAATAGCGGGGCGGAGCAAGTGAGGGAGGTGAAGGTGTGGTGGGGGGGGGGGGGGGGGGGGGGGGTTGTGCTTGAGCCGCCGCCAGGCATCATGTTCAATGTGTACGACGAGGAGGTAGAGAGTGAGAAAAAAAAATATGAAGGCATGGATAGACGTAGCAAGGAAAAGGGGGCGGAGGAAAAGAGGGAGGGGGAGGGGGAGGATGAGGAGCCCTGGACGCCCCGCATGGTGCTCGACCACCACATGGATCTGCAGATCGATGTGGCGGACGACACCGACGAAGACGAGGCGCCCCAGCAGGTCATCCATGCATTCATACATACATACATGCATGCATACATACATATCAACGTACACACACAGGTTGAGCCTGCAGCCCCGCCCGCCCCGCCTGCACCCTCCACACCAGCCACGTGTGCCCATCTCTGCTCGGGTTGTCGGCATGAGTGGCAACTTGCCCACCCTACTGTTGCCGCCAAGCGTCGCGGGCGCCCCCTGTCTAGGGAAGCCAAAAAAAGCAAGGAATGGAAAAATATGGCGCGGGAGTATAGTGCTAGTGGGGTAGAGTGGTCAGGTGCACAGGCCCGCAATCGTCGTCGCGCCGCTGTGGCCGCGCCCCCCCCCCCCCCCCCCCCCCCCTCCTGTCCAAGTCGTTCCTGTTGCGCCGCCGCCCTCTGCTGCCCCAGCCTCTGCCGTTCACAGCGGACCTCGCATCGCGGCGGGCACCTTGGCGAGGCGAGCAGCAGCGCTGTCTGCTTCCCCTTGAGAGATGTTTATTATTATTATTATTATTATTATTATTATTATTATTATTATTATTATTATTTTGGACACCGTGATAGCCCAGTGGTCAAGTTCTACCATCTGAGCCCTGTCGCCAGTTCGATTCCCGTCGGTGCCACCAGTATTTTCATTGAACATACCGATCCGTCTGGACCAGTATTTTCATTGAACATACCGGTCCGTCTGGAAGTGTTGGAACTGCCCTTGCGGGGGTGTCATTAGAGCTTATCGTCAATTCTTCGTACTCCCCTCACGGGTGAGACGATGGAGGCGCATGTGCAGAAATGCATCAGCCATTGACAGAGAAGCACTATTATTATTATTATTATTATTATTATTATTATTATTATTATTATTATTATTATTATTATTATTCAGCCCAATGGCCTCAAGGCGTTAAACTGTGACGCCAACTCATAACCCTTTGGTGGTAGATGCTGGGGAGGAGGGTCGTTGCGCGCGTAAAAGATCTTAAACTCCGCAAATGCTGGTTGATAGCCCAGGACCCAGCAGACACCAGATTGTTATGGGTGGGGTTTTGAGGCAGCTCTAGCAACCGCGCTTGGTGTATGCACTTGCACATTCGGTGACGTCTTGCAAGAGGTTGCTGGGACTGCGGAATAACCTCGGCTTAGTGCAGTCTTGCCCTCAGAAGCTCCATCGGTGGCCCCGATCATCAGGCGAGAGACTGACACGGGGGGATGGAGGACCTCGAACAAGGGTACTGGAGGCTTATGTCCGTCGAGGATATGCCATTAGCTGCATCAGTACGCCTCAGATATAGTAAATATTATTATTATTATTATTATTATTATTATTATTATTATTATTATTATTATTATTATTATTATTATTGTTATTATTACTATTATTATTATTATTGGACACCGTGATAGCCCAGTGGTCAAGTTCTACCATCTGGGCCCTGTCGCCAGTTCGATTCCCGTCGGTGCCACCAGTATTTTCATTGAACATACCGGTCCGTCTGGACCAGTATTTTCATTGAACATACCGGTCAGTCTGGAAGTGTTGGAACTGCCCTTGCGGGGGTGTCATTACAGCCTATCGTCAATTCTTCGTACTCCCCTCACGGGTGAGACGATGGAGGCGCATGTGCAGAAATGCATCAGCCATTGACAGAGAAGCACTATTATTATTATTAATTTTTTTTTTTTTTTAGGTGTGGACATCAAAGTAATTTCACCATCAACTGCAAAACAAAATATTAAGCCTCAGAGATATTTCAGTGCCTTATTATTAATAAAATATTTTATTACTACTGATTAATTACAATATTAATGTACGTAAGCCGGTTCAATAATAATAATAATAATAATAATAATAATAATAATAATAATAATAATAATACTATATCTGAGGCGTCAGCTAATGGCATATCCTCAACGGACATAAGTCTCCAATACCCTTGTTCGAGGTCCTCCACCCCCCCGTGTCAGTCTCTCGCCTGATGATCGGGGCCATTGATGGAGCTCCTGAGGGCAAGACTGCACTAAGCAGAGGTTATTCCGCAGTCCCAGCAACCTCTTGCAAGACGTCACCGAATGTGCAAGTGCATACACCAAGCGCGGTTGCTAGAGCTGCCTCGAAACCCCACCCATAACAATCTGGTGTCTGCTGGGTCCTGGGCTATCAACCAGCATATGCGGAGTTTAAGATCTTTTACGCGCGCAACGACCCTCCTCCCCAGCATCTACCACCAAAGGGTTATGAGTTGGCATCACAGTTTAACGCCTTGAGGCCATTGGGCTGGAACTCTGTTTAGCAAGTGTGACTAGGTTTTTTCATCGGGATTTCCCTCAAATATGTCACAGTCAACACTCCAAGGCAGATTTACTATATCTGAGGCGTACTGATGCAGCTAATGGAGGCGTACTGATGCAGCTAATGGAATAATAATAATAATAATAATAATAATAATAATAATAATAATAATAATAATAATAATAATAATAATAATAATAATAATAATAATAATAATAATAATAATAATAATAATATTAATAATAATAATAATAATAATAATAATAATAATAATATGATATAATAATATTAATATTATTAATAATATTATTAATAATAATAATAATAATAATAATAATAATAATAATAATAATAATAATAATAATAATAATATTAATATTAATATTAATAATATTTTATTAATAAAAAAAATCCTCATCCGCCCACATCCTCTCCTTGCTGAGACCGATGACAAGGTCTAAATCAACTTCAGCTTCAGCGTGGCACTCTTCTTCATGTTTCTGAAAAGATATTTTGTACACATAGTACTTAGCGCAAATTGAGCAACGGAACTTGTAGTCTTTTTTCTTGTACCCCCGGAACTGGAGCTCTTTGACACGATAGTTAGCCTGTAAAAGCTCTAACATCCACGTATCGCGACGAGTGTTACGCTTGAAAAAAAGCTGTGAATGCATGTTGTTCACTAGCTCCAGCGACTGACAAGAAAACCAGTAAATAGTTCCGTGAAGCTTCAAAAAAAAAGTGATATGATTAACGGTAAGATGCACGTATGAAGTAATGAAATCCGGATCGAAGGTACCGTAAGGATATACATCCTTCCGGCGCATAACGGGCCCATCTCACCCCTCCTCACCTCCTTCCCACTGAGTCCTCCCGCCAGTAAACGATATCGTTTGGTTCACAGAAGTTAGTTCAAGAAACAAAGTCCGAGTTTGTTTCTGCCACAAATTCGCTTCCGTGTCAGTGAAAATGTGCGGATTGTTGATTTTGCGAAATTGATTCCACCAGCCCGCGCAAAAAGTCTTAATATTTTTCCAGCGGCCCGGGCAGAAAATATTTTCTAGATTCAAATTGTCATCGTAAACTTCCGACATAAAACGACGCAACGCTACACCGCGATCAAGTCCAGTCCATTCATGATCTTTTTTTTCGTCATTATACCGACATTTGAAACCGGAAATTACCTTTCCCGCCCGGTTTTTACCTGCAAGTTGATCTTTGAAGTGCGCGAGTCTTGAGTCAAGGGACGCGTACGGTGAGTCAAGCGGAATGTTCCTGTTAAAATCTCTCGTATAATATAGTCAGTCATCCGGCCGCACACACGCAGCATCATGTGCAGCAAGTCTGGTATGTGTCCTTCAAGCGGGATGAAATGAAAAAGTGATTGTGTATGTTTTTTTCCGGGTTGTGATGCATCATCAGTGCTCTTTCTAGTCACACCCCACTCTACTTCTAAATCTGCTCTATCGTCTGAATGGCATGTGCACAAAAAACAAGAGTTATCTGAAGCTTTATGCCCGGTGCATGAAAGCAGCCACTTCATGTCACCGGTCACAAAAAGTTTAACCTTATAATGCCGGCCGGTTTCCGGGATGTCCATCCATTTTGTTCAAGTTGCTCCAGGTAAGCTAAAAGCTCACCTACAAGTTATTAATAAAAAATTTATATCAATAGTATTAATAAATAAAACTAATTCAATTATAATATTAATAAATTCAAGTATTAATGAAACTTATTCAATTATTAAGAAAGTTTTATTGTTAATAACTTAACGAAAAGAGAGAGAAAGAGAAAGATCGGGGAAAATATGTGTAGAAGAGAAGTGATGTTATCTTCAACATAGATTTTCCCCTAGTAACCGAGAAGCAAAAAGAAAAAAAAAGAAAAAGAAAAAGAAAAAAAGCAAGAAAAAAAAAAAAAAAAGAGGTTTGACGTTAACGTGGGGGCAGATCAATAAAGAACTGCCCCTACACTAACCTCAAAAAAATTTTGAGCAAACAACAGCTCATACTGCCTTAGCACGCAGTTCTGCCTCCACAAAATATACCCCCATCATGTTTACCTGCGGACTGTTTGAGCTCCTCCAGTTCTTCCCCGCACCTAGAAATGAGCACAGGGAAGATCCCCTCCTGACTCGTGGGATGGGGAAAGCCCCGTACCAACTGCTTTTCACCATCAACTGCAAAAACCTTAATCGCCCATAGTACAGAGTTCAGTGTTGCACCTGCTTTCCTGCCATCCCCCCCAACAGGTATCTTGAGCGTATCCGCCTGCCCTGCCCCATCCCTCATCCACTTGGTCTCCAACTCAGTGAGAATGCTGTAAACATTTGCACTCGCAGACAAACCGTCTGCTGACAGTTTCAGATCGTACTTAAGGTCCACGTCCGCTGTGAGCTCTCTCCTCTTCTTCGTCAACTACAGTCACACAAATTGCAGAAAAGAAACAAACAAACAAGCAAAGCCAACCTGCTGGCCCGAGAGAAAGGGATGCTTCACTGCATGCAATAAAGCGGAGACTTGCTTTTCGGACATGACGTTGCAATCCATGTGCAACAGGGCCTGGTAGACTAAGTTCTCTATTTGTTTCTCGTCAGGCATGGCAGCATAGTTTTTATACATGTCTTTCACCATTTCATCATAATCATTCACCTCTGCTTCTGTCAACCTATGCTCCTCACCTAACATTCGCCTAATCTCCCCTACCACAGCCCGCTTTCTCTGTCTCCTAGTCTGCTTGGACACCTTCTCTTCCTTTCTGATCTTGGGCACCCTACACACTAGCACTATCTCTTTCCCCGTCACATACTTATCTATTCTACACCTATCATCTGTCTCCTGCCACTGCCACATCTCTCGCAGGTATGGCTCTCCTGTTCTACCCACACACCCATGCGCATCTGGCACTTTTACTGGCGTCATCTTCTCCCTCTCTACACTAGCCCAGTACTCCTTTCTGGTCATGTAATGTACTCCAGCCCCTTTCAGGGTGATGACAGAAAATTCCATTTCATAATTATCGAGAGATTCTGCCCCCACTTCGAGAGATTCCGCCCCCACTTCGATGCCAGTGCAACGGCCATACTGCGAGTCTCGTTCCCTTGCCTCTGCAACTCGCTCTTGGTCGTCGAGCTTGGCTCTTTTTTCCACCAACGCGTCGGCACGTGTATCCCTCTCAGTCCTCTTCTTGTTTTTGTCAAAAGTCTTTCTCTGCTTTCGCCAGCCTTTGGATCCGCGACTTGGAGGCATAGGGAAGCTTCGCACCAAAGTCCCAACAGACTGCGCCGGTCCTTAAAAAAGTTGACAGGGTTTGGCTTTTTGGCTGGCATGGCCGGCCTGAACATTTTTAGGGTAAAAGGTCCCAAAAACCTCAAAAATCCAGGAAAAGTCTCCTCCTAAACTACTTCACCTTTTTTAAAAATGGCTTCAGATTCAGAAAGCTCGTCATCTGAAGGGGTTCCGACCAACTTTTCAAAAATTATTGTCAAATTTTACACAAAATGTTTTTTTAATGCAGAAAACACAAAATTTTTAACCGTTATAATATTTGAAATTCAAAATTAAAAAAAAATTTCAGTGGGAGCCCCATCCCATCGTGACCTTTACAACAAAAAAAGAATTATTAAAAAATGTTAAAAACTCATTACGCCTAGTTTGCCTCCGTTTTACCAACGCTTAAAATGCCTAAAATTACATATGTTTTTCAACTACTGTTGACAGTATTAATATAAGTCATCATGATTAATACAATAAATCTTTGACCTCAGCAGCAGCCCTGACTGACCAAGTTCTCAGCGCCACAGTTCTTACGTTTCTTCTCAGAGTCCTGACTGATAGAGACTCAGGCTATGATGATCACTGGTCAGACGGTCAGTGACTAGTGACCGGTGATTGAAACTTCAGCCCGTTAAGCAGCCTGCTCCTGGCAGTGAGTCGACGGGAGAGTCCGAGGCTGGACAGTTTATTTTTTCCACTCCGAGTGGATGTTCAACCGTTTATTTTTTCCGATGCTGAGTGAATCCCGGCACCGTCGGCCTGGTCACGTAGTATCATGGGCCGCATACTCAAGTTAATATTTAATCATATATTAAAAAAGGGGGAGGGGTAATTATGAACCTAACACAAGGCAGTAATCATGCCGGATTTTCATAAATCACTTTATTCATGTGTAGGCGTAGATAGGTAAATATGTGCTACTGTATTAATACCCCGTGTCGGTCCAGACACAATAAGAGATTGTTCCTATTAACAACACTCTTAACCGGATGATGATAATATTACTAAAAAGGTCCGTTACCCTTATTAGGTCAGAATATATTATCGTTAGACCGGACAACGGGAACTGGCTGGTGTTTGCCTTGGTTGTTGAAGTTTTGGGCTTCGCTAGTCTCCCACATTTTCCCACCATCTTTGATCTTTATTTATATAAGTGAAGTAGATTGGGTTACTGGCGAAGTTGTTGAATTTGGTTGAGTAAAAGGATACTACCTGGCATCAATAAATACATTCTTTTGACATCGAACCGGCAAAAGTGGAGTCCCATACCGGTTTTCCTTTTGCGCCAAGTTTGACACTTCGCTATCCCTATTCTTTACAACGTATACATAAGGAGAAAAGATCCATTGCACAAGATAGATAAAGGAATACGGGGAGGAGAGGACGTGTGTGTTCTGTTCCTATTTGCTCATTTTCTGCCAATTATCAAGGCGAGAACGTGTGGCAAACAGACACGTACAACTCAATCTCTGTTGACACCTATACACAGCCACCCACTATCTTCTCCTCCCGCACAATACAACCAATCGTATACACAGTGTGAGGACATAAC
>WBZZ01005541.1:0-5000 GCA_019918135.1 Paulinella micropora
ACTTACGTACGTACTCACTTACTTACTCACTCACTCACTCACTTACTTACTTACTCACTTACTTACTTACTTGCTTACTTACTAACTTTCTTACTTTCTTACTTACTTACTTACTTACTTACTAACTTACTAACTTACTAACTTACTTACTTACTTACTTACTAACTTTCTTACTAACTTACTTACTTGCTTACTTACTCACTTACTTACTCACTTACTTACTTACTTACTTACTTACTCACTTACTTACTCACTTACTTACTCGCTTACTTACTCACTTACTTACTCACTTACGTACTTACTTACTTACTTACTTACTTACTTCCTTACTTACTTACTTCCTTCCTTCCTTCCTTCCTTCTTTACTCCCTTTGCTAGGTGAGTCGAGAGAAGAGATAGACCCCGCTCTCGACTTCAGCGGGATACTTACTTACTCACTTACTTACTTACTTACTTACTCACATACTTACTTACTTACTCCCTTACTCACTTACTTACTCACTTACTCACTTACTTACTTACTTACTTACTCCCTACGCTAAGTGAGTCATGGGAAGAGATAGACCCCGCTCTCGACTTCAGCGATGCTGAATACTTCTTTACTTACTTACTTACTTACTTACTTACTTACTTACTTCCTTACTTCCTTACTTGCTTCCTTCCTTCCTTCCTTCTTTACTCACTTACTTACGTACTTACGTGCTTACTTACTTACTTACTTACTTCCTTACTTACTTCCTTACTTACTTCCTTGCTTCCTTCCTTCTTTACTCACTTACTTACTTACTTACTTACTTACTTACTTCCTTACTTACTTCCTTACTTACTTCCTTACTTACTTCCTTGCTTCCTTCCTTCTTTACTTACTTACTTACGTACTTACGTGGTTACTTACTTACTTACTTACTTACTTACTTCCTTGCTTCCTTCCTTCTTTACTCACTTACTTACTTACTTACTTACTTACTTACCTCCTTACTTCCTTACTTCCTTGCTTACTTACTTACTTACTTACATACTTACTTACTTCTTTACTCCCTTTGCTAGGTGATTCAATAGAAGAGATAGACTTCGCTCTCGACTTCAGCGATTTTGAATCAGCCGATGTCGACTTCAGCGATGCTGAATCAGAAGCAGCTCTAGTACATTCTCGTAACGTGGAGTCCGATGCTGCAGATGGTTGGGACCATTCCCTTGTCCCCGAGGAAGCGTATGCTGACATTTCCTCTGTTTCTCCTCCTCGTCTTCCTTCTGCTTCCACTTCGAAACTTACTGCGACCTCTTCTTTTTCCATGTTGGCTGATCCTTCTTCTTCTTCTTCTTCTTCTTCTTCTTCTTCTTCTTCTTCTTCTTCTTCTTCTTCTTCTTCTTCTTCTTCTTCTTCTTCTTCTTCTTCTTCCTCCTCCTCCTCCTCCTCCTCCACCTCCTCCACCTCCTCCACCACCACCTCCTCCATCTCTTCCTCGAACTTTCTTCTCCCTTACCCTTACCCTGACCCAATCTCACCACGCTCTTTTCACAAAACATTCCACTTTCCCTCCTTACCTTCCTCAGTCACCCCTGTAGCCCGTACTCCCAATTCCCTCTCCGTTCTCTCTACATCTACATCCGACTCAATTTCTTCCTTCTTTTCCCCACCATCACCATCGTCCACATCTTTCGACCACCCTTCCATCTCCATCTCCAACCCTTCTCCTTCTCCTCGTCCTCTTCCTCCCTGTCCTTCCTCTTCCTCTTTTTCTTCTTCTTCTTCTTCTTCTTCTTCTTCTTCTTCTTCTTCTTCTTCTTCTTCTTCTTCTTCTTCTTCTTCTTCTTCTTCTTCTTCTTCTTCTTCTTCTTCTACTGCTACTACTATTTTTTTTTGTACTTCTACTCCTAATATTATTCCTACTCCTATTTCTCCTTCTCTTTCTCCTTCTTCCTCTTCCTCTTCCTCTTCTGCTTCTTTCTCCCCTTCTAAGTCCTCTTCCAAATCTTCTTCTTCTTCTTCTTCTTCTTCTTCTTCTTCTTCTTCTTCTTCTTCTTCTTCTTCTTCTTCTTCTTCTTCTTCTTCTTCTTCTTCTTCTTCTTCTTCTTCTTCTTCTTCTTCTTCTTCTTCTTCTTCTTCTTCTTCTTCTTCTTCTTCTTCTACTTCTTCTTCTTCTTCTTCTTCTTCCTCCTCCTCTCCTCACCTCCAACCTTTCCATCCAACCCCCTCCTTCTCCCCTTCATCCACCCAACCGGATGTCCACCTCCCTCCTCTTTCTCCCCTTCCCCCACGCTCCACTTTCTCCCATTCATCCTCGTCTTCGGATATCCTTAACCTGCATCGTACGTCCCTATCGTGTTCTTCCCTTCCTGACATCAACATCAGCATCCAAAGAGGACAAGCCACCACCCTCTCTTCTTCCCTTCCTGATATCAACATCAGCCCCCAACGAGAGCAAGAAGCCACAACCCTCCACCTCCATCCAAGATCCACAATTTCTTCTTCCCTTCCCGATATCAACAAAAATATCCGACAAGTAGAAGCAACAACGTCTACTTTCCCCGTGCTCACCAGAACATCCTCAACTCCTTTTCTTTACAAACCCCCCGTGCTGACCAGGACATCCTCAACTCCTTTTCCTCACAAACATGCACCAGAAGCAACCACCTCTACTTCACCCCCGCTCTCCAGAAACCCTTCCTCAGCGACCTCTCCCTACAATTGTTCATCCTCCTTTCCTCCCCCTCCACCACCTCCGCCGCCCCCTCGCGCGCCCCCTCCTCCCGAGCTGCCTGGACTCGGAGAAATGCCTTCTTATCCGCCAGAACACACCTTCCGGCCTAACGCTAATTATTATCCGAAATCAAACCCAGTCCTCAACTGCTCTTCCTACTTGCGACTTGTCTCCTCTGAACTACTTCCACCCCCGCCCCCGCCCCCGCCCCCGCCAGCCTTGCCTCCTCCTCCTTTCTCTCCCCCCCCGCTGGGTCATGCAGAAAGCGAGCAGCGGCTCCACCCTTCCTCTCCCCCCCCGCTGGGTCATGCAGAAAGCGAGCGGCTCCACGCCCCACAGCCTCGCACTTCTAAGCAAGAAAAGCAGGATCGCAGGCAATCGCAATCCAAAGCTAGCAACGCTTGCGCTGTCCCCCCCGCCACTCCCCGAGCCGAAAGGACCGTCCGAGCCGTTTGCGGTCCTCGCTGCTACCGCGCTCCCTTTTACGTGTTGGCAGCAGGGACTGCCACCTTCCTAACTGCCGCCCTGTCCGTCTCACAAGCCGAGCCCGAACCACTCGCCAGCGATGGCAGAGTTCCCATCGCGATCCTACGGTTTCTGTGCGGCATAGCCCTTTGGGTCTCTGCCTATCCCTGCTATCAATTCCCCTCAGACTACCTGTGGAGGAAATCGGAACTGAAGTGGCTGATGTTGATCATCATTCCAGTGTTCGCTGTCAGTATCTTTACCTTGATCCGCCCCACCACACAGCCATCCGTCACCGGTAATCCTTGATCTACCTGTCCTCTAGTCATGAACTTCTTCTTTTTCTTGTTTTCTGTGTGTGTGTGTGTGTGGTGTTGTTGTTGTTGTTGTTGTTGTTGTTGATGATGTTGTTGCTGTTGTTGTTGTTGTTGTTTTGTGTGTGTGTGTGTGTGTGTGTGTGCGTGCGTGTGTGTGTGTGTGTGTGTGTGTGTATGTGTATGTGTGTGTGTGTGTATTTGTTTGTTTGTTGTTGTTGTTGTTGTTCTGTCCATGCATGTATTCATCTAATGACATCACCAGAATGATGCATTCCTGACATGTCTAGTGGCTGTTCTGATCCCTCTGCCTCGCCTTGGTCGCCCATTCTACCTTTTTCCTAACCGGCCTTGTGCATTTTTCCCTGTATTTCTAGTGGCTGTTCTGAACCTTTGCCTCGCTTTGGCCGCTCATGCTACCTTCTTCTTACCGGCCCTGGCGGCTAAGAATATTCCCCCGCCATATTTTATGAGGTTTCTATCTATCTATCTATCTATCTATCTATCTATCTATCTATCTATCTATCTATCTATCTATCTATCTATCTATCTATCTATCTATCTGTCTGTCTGTCTGTCTGTCTGTCTGTCTGTCTGTCTGTCTGTCTGTCTGTCTGTCTGTCTGTCTGTCTGTCTGTCTGTCTGTCTGTCTGTCTGTCTGTCTGTCTGTCTGTCTGTCTGTCTGTCTGTCTGTCTGTCTGTCTGTCTATCTATCTATCTATCTATCTATCTATCTATCTATCTATCTATCTATCTATCTATCTATCTATCCTATCTATCCTCTCTCTCTCTATCTATCTATCTATCTATCTATCTATCTATCTATCTATCTATCTATCTATCTATCTATCTATCTATCTATCTGTCTGTCTGTCTATCTATTATCTATCTATCTATCTATCTATCTATCTACTCCAAACCCAATACACCGGTTCTGAGCAAGCCTTTCCTGTCCACATTTGTGTCACTGACCTCCGCCCCGATATCGTTGTCTGGTCACTGTCTACCAAGATATGTATTCTGATCGAGCTAACGTGCCCGGTCGAGGAAAACATCCTTGACGCACGAGCCTACAAGACCAACCGATACAACAAGCTCAAATCTCAAATCGAGGACAACGGATGGACCTGCCACCTTCGACCAATCGAATGCGGGGCTCGCGGCATGGTATCGTTCTCTGTTCATCGATGTTTCCGCGCCTTGGGTTTTTCCCATCCCCAATCCAAATCCCTTTGCTTCAAGCTATCCTCCTGCGTAGCTCGTTGCTCTTTTGCGATTTATCGCTCCTGTGCAGTCAAAAATTGGACTAATCTTCCTCTAGTCCGTATTGGTGACTGCATTCCATCATAGCCGTCCAGTGTTGCATAGCCCGGGCTAGGTCCCTGCGGGGGTTTAGGCCTCATACAATGTCATCATTGTAGCTTGCGCAAGCTTACGGTGCTCAAAACACTTGGACTAACGGCTTCCTTTTCTTTCTCTTCTTCCTTATCCTCCCACTCTCCATTCCTAGATTGCCTTT
>WBZZ01005541.1:35000-57500 GCA_019918135.1 Paulinella micropora
AATTAATTGTCCAATGCTCCCCCTTAATTAGATTCCCTTACGAGTCAGTGTCCACAATACAACGCGCAACTAACAACTAGATTACGCAAATGAGCAAAGCGCAAAGAGAGCTATCGGCCCTACGTCGAGTCTCCCGTGGAGTTCGGCAATATAGCTACACTATAACTAACGCGCGATATGCACAACAGTGCATAGAATACGCCTCCAAGAAAGCAGAGATGCTAGCCTACGTCTCCACTACATGTGAAGTTCGGCAATCTGGTCACCTAATTACTAATAGCTGTCCCCTTGCTATCATTATAGGGAAAACTAACAAGAGTCCTATCCGAGAGTCCACGTTGTAGAAAATCCTGCTGTCGGGACGCCGGTTGTCACTCTAAGAGGGACTGAACGGTTCCCCGAGTCTTTGGTTTTGGGCCACGTCATCTGCCGGACGCGACGGTTGTACGGCTCCCCCCGCATGGCCTTGGTGTTGATGTCGGCCAGATTCTCGTTGGAGCACACCTTTTTGTTGACGACGAGGCCCGCCTCCACCTTCTGGTTCACAATAGCACACCGCAGGTCCACATGTCCTAGTTTCCTAGCAAACACATTAGTCTCAGCAAGATCTAACGCTACCTGATTGTCGCCGTACAAGATGGGGGGCTGCCCCCACCCGTACGGCCCCAGCGTGTCGGCGACCCGTCCGCCAGCCATGCCCTGGACAAAATTGATGAT
Source organism: Paulinella micropora (assembly GCA_019918135.1). Lineage (NCBI taxonomy): Eukaryota > Cercozoa > Imbricatea > Euglyphida > Paulinellidae > Paulinella > Paulinella micropora. The sequence continues at coordinate 35,718 of WBZZ01005541.1, forward strand.
TTTATCCTGCCCGTGGTACGCCTCCACCATTGCGTACACCTCGGCCTCGCAGGATGAGGCTTCCGGCGCCGCCGGCACCAGACACTCGCCCGCCGCCGCCTCTTGGCACTCCCCACTCCCCGGCGCGAACGCCGCCAGCTCATCCCTAGCCTTCTCCTCCACTCGCGCTTGCAATGCTGTGCCCTTTTGTGGGGCCACCGATACGTTTCGCTTCATGCAAAAGGGAAGCACGGAGCCTCCCAGAAAGAAATGAAAGCCCGCTAAGCGAGCGCGGCGATCTTCAGGTGTACCCTTCCAACTTGAGTCGGGCCACGACATCAAGCGGGTGCCATCCGCCTTGGTAAAACGAATGCCTTAGATCGTGTGCCACTGAGGTACCTCACGATCTGTTCAGCTTGCTGGTAATTGAACAACTCAGGCTTCGAGGCATGGGTTGCTACCTCCCCTATTGGGCCCAAGACCTCGTGCCGAGTAATGCGTGTCCACAAGAGGACACCTACGATGTGCTGCGGTGAGAACTGTACTAACACGGACTGCTTACCGGCTCGCACTCCCGGCATCAACCACGGATCTCTCCCCCGGCCTCCTTGGTGGCATCAACGAACCGGCCTTCACAAATGTCTTTCTAGATCTTGTCTACTAAGTCGGCTCGTACTCTCCGGAAGCAACCTTTCTCCCAGAGCGTAGCCATCTCCTCGGCTCTGGCGTCGTCCCAGTATCCTAGCTCGTCGGCTTGCTTCTCACTCACCGGTCTAGTGAACGTGGCGGCATGGGCGGTCTCCGGACCGTCGGCAAGGTACTTGACGATCTCCGAGTCCAACATACTGTCTGGGGAGTCGTCATCCTCAAACTTTACCCAGTGGGCCGGTCCGTTCTTCTTCTGCTTCTTAACCCATATATTATGGGTTCGCTCACGTCTTGCACCTGGCCTGGTCGGACTTTGTCCCGGAAACTCACCCCATAGGTCTTCTTGGCCCAAGCTCAGCCCCACTGAGTTGCTGGGGTCTCAACCCACCTTCCCTTTAGCTCCCCTATTGTTTCCGAGTCTGGATCGGGGGCCTCTTCCTCGGCCTTCACGGCTTCCTGTTCAGAGGTCGCCTCCTCCACTTCGCCGTCGGAATCGGAGCTATCAAGCTCCCCCGTATCCGGGGCATTCTTACCCTCACCGGGCTCGGTCACCCCCACCCAGGGCTTTGGGACAAACAGCTGCTCAAGGTCGGCGTCTTCCACCAAGGGGTCTCCTTTGAACGGTTCTAAGCTCAGGCCCTTCTTCTCCCAGAGGGGTTGTAACAACGGCCAGGCGGGCTGGTTGACGTTAAAGTTCTTGACGTTTCGCTAGGGGAACAACCTTCCTTCACACAGGATCAAGTGTGCGGAGTACTCCAAACTCAGCCCTAACCAGGCGGCCATATGCGTCCGGCTCTCGTCATGCCCTAATCTGCCCTCGATGACCATGTGGCATAGGCACCCAAAAGGATGAAGGTAAGCTATCCAGTTCACCTTCCTTTCACGGGGCATAAGCTCAAACATCCGGACATTACCAGCGGATCGTTTCGGCGAAAGGTTGTGCAAGAGGATAGCGTGCTGCCACGCATATCCCAAGAGCTCGTAGGGTAGCTGTGCCTTAATCAGGTTATGGCACGCTTTGCGCCAAAAGTCACGTTGGGACACTTCGGCATAGGCGTTCTTGTTGTGCTCGTTGAGGGTATTGACCCTCTTCCTCACTCCCGTGTCCCGGACCAACTCCTTGAAGTCAGCTGAGGTATGCTCACCGTCTACCCGGACTTCCTTCACCTTGCCGCTTTGCGTCTCAAGGAAGTTTATGCATTCCCGCATGAAACGCACTTGTGGTACCGCTGTGCCATCCTTTAGAAGGAGGCCAAATGCATACCCAGTGTTAGCCTCGATTCTCACCATGCCGTACCAAAACCCACCATGGAGTGGTTTGCGTAGGCACCCGGACTTGTCGAACGACACTGCCTCGAATTTTTCTACCTGTGTCAACTGGTTGCTTGCCGGGTGGTTCACCTTCCCCCCTTTTGCGGCTGGACACTCCTTACACTCCTTTACTGCTTGCTCATGGGTCTTGTCACCCACTATCTTGATCCCGTAAGCCTCACTGATGAGGAGCTGCATGCTGCTTCCGGGTCCTCCGAACTTCTGATGGAGTTGTTCGCTAGTCAACTCAGTGACCTTAGCCATCTCCCGAAGAAAGCTCTAGCATCAACCTTGTCTGCAGCCAGCTCTTGGTTGGTGGACGTCACGAAACGCCACACCTTGTCCACCGCGTCGAGGTACAGAACCCCTGCCTTAAGTTCTGGGGAAATGTCCGGTATCCGGGCTGGTGATGTAGCCCTCTCCCTTCTTGTTGAGAACCACACTGTAACCTTCCTTAGCTAACTGAGGACCGGGGACTAAGGTTTCATCTATGTTGGGGCTAGCCCACACACTGTAACCTTCCTTAGCTAACTGAGGACCGGGGACTAAGGTTTCATCTATGTTGGGGCTAGCCCACACACTACCTAGATGTAACCTGTTCTTTTCCCCTTTTCCGTTCACGGTCGTCATGTCTAACGAGCCCTTCTTAGTCACGGTGGTCTCCCCGTTGACCGTGTCTACCCGTTTCATTCCTCGCTGAATGTTGAACGAACGTTGTTCAGCTCCGGCCGGCACAAAGTGCAACGTAGCTCCCGAATCGAACATGGGATCTTTGTCCGCACTCCGTCCTACTAGTAGGAGGGCCTGTTCTGCTAGCCGGATACCCTTAGCCATCCATCCGCGTTCGGTCATGAAACGAAGTTCAACTAGGTCGTCAACCGGGTCAGCTTCTCCCTCGGCTTTCGGCAAACTTGCGTATTCCTTCTCTAGTACGCTCTCACCGTCCACCACCCTTTCTCGGACTCTGAACGGCTTAGTACGAGGTTGAAACACGGCGGCACTGTTTGTGGCTGCTCCTTCTACGGCCCAATGTCTCGGCCACCTAGGCTTGTTCATGGGATACTCACTCCCCTGCGCCCAGTCGTACAACAGCCTAGTCCACTCTCCACCTATTCCGGAAGTCAGCTTCATCTTTTTCTTCCTCACCGCTCAACGCCGGACGATGCAACCGGCGCATCTCCTCTTGCTGCTCTGCTACGGCTCGGAGTCGACTCTCTCGCTCTCCGGTACCTAGTCGGGTAGGGCTATCAGGCTCAGCTAAGGTTGAGGGGGCCGTAGACGGGTAGTAGTGGGCAACAGGGAAGTTACCTTTCGGTCTGCAGGTGGTACCGTCTTAGAATGGGACGCAAACCAGGGCATCCCACTCACGGAGGCTCTCACCGTCTCAAGGAAGCCAAACGCACGAGCGCCCACTGACCTACGCCTATTGCTTGGGCTGGTGGAGGGCGTAGTCACCGGATTGCTATCGGTCCCGGCGGTAGCATCCCCACCACCGGGGTCTGCATCAACACTAGGGTCGGGACCTATGGGGGACGGCACCCTTACTGGAGCTGTAACTACGTCCCTGTCTCTAGCCGGGGACTCTTCACCTTCACGCTCCTCCTCCCCGTCGGATTCCGAGGAAGGATCGGCATCGGACTGCATTTCCGGAGGCTCATCTTCCACGTCCGCCAAACCATCGGGTTGGTAGTCCTCCGGGCCGGGCCTCACCTTCACCCCTTGTACCTTTTCCCTTTTTGCTTTTATTAAAGATTTCAGGTTTTGGCTCATGATACCACTACCAGCCTCAGTCGGCTCGGCCTTAAGCTTTGAACCAATCTCAACCTTCGGGGCAGGTACCGCTGACGGCCCGCTCACCCCTCTAGAGTAGGTCTACCCTTACTCTCTCCACGGGGGTTGGGTGCTACCGGACGGAGTGGAGTACCCCTCACCTCTTGGGCGCGTACCGGCACCGATGCTACGGACGGGGGCACAACTCCCCCACGAGGGGGGAATACCCCACCTCGGAAGTACATATGCTTCGCTTGGGCACCGGCCTAAGGTTCATGTTGGCGGTACACCTTCCGCCATGAGGGTACACCAGACGCCTTTCACGTTACCGGTTGACGGCTAATGATCCACTCGGTTACCGTAAACTGTCCGGTTCACGGGGCTTCGCATAGTGGATGATGGGCAAGAGGGACCGGTTCCACGGGATCTCCCGCTTCGCGGCTTCGTGTCTCACTATGGTCTCAACCATTAGGGGATGACTCCCACTTTTGATCTGGGCTTCTAACCCTCGCTCTCCCATCTCGCACATTAGAGCTAGATGATCCCTTCGAGCTACGTCGGCTGCCCACCGACGCAAGGCATTTTCTCTCTCTTGCTTGGCTCGCTGGTACTGATGCTCAACGCAATAGTTGCTATCGATGAGAGTGGCTGCCTTAATCCTCAGGCTGTTGAAGGGAGACTCAAGGTCCTTCAACCAGGCTACGCACCGGCGCTTTCCTTCCGCCACTCCATGGCACCGCCCCTCATTCATCTTATCTATGTCGGCGTCGTCCTCAAGTAAGATCTCAAGACTGTTCTCGTCTTCCGGTGGTATGATCGGTTCGGGAAGGTTTGCACCCCCGGGTTTAGCCTTGTCTTTCGACTTGCCGGTTAGGAACTTTACCATCTGGGCTAAGGCTACGCCCGGCTCTTCGGAGTCATCGCTATCACTACCCCCGTTAGAGCCCTTTGCTGCCTCCCCCTTCTCCCTTCGGCCTTTGTCCGGGCACTTGCTCAACTTGTGCTTGCCCCCGCACAACCGGCACTTCTTGCTGCACTTACCGGCGATGTGTCCCTTTTCGAAGCAGTTAAAACACTTTGGCCCCTTGCTCTTCTCGCTCTTCTTGCTTCCCCCCCCCCCCCCCCCTTGGGGGGTGTCTGCCGGTTTGGGAGGGGTCTTCTTGGCTTTAGCGGGATCATGCTCAAACCTACATTTGTCGGCCCATCTACACTCCCCCTGTTTGTCCCACAGGAAACACACCCCTCTCACCTTCCCTCCAACATGGAGGTAGCGGCAGGAGGCCCCACGAGTGCATTTGCCTTCCTTGCTGAAGAGCCAGCATTCGTCCTTGGGTTTCCCTTTCCCGGCCTTGCGAGCTGCCAAACCTTTCTCCGTGGAGCTAGTCACTTTGGCCCGGTCAAACTTCTTGTCTAGCTCAAGGGCACGATCTTGCACGAACTTCCACCAGGAGGCGAAGTCCCACTTGAAATGCTTACGATTCAGTTCAGCCATTTCAACCCAGACTTGCCAAGCTTTCTTTACCCTAGAGTCAGATTGCTTTGGCCCCACTAACGCGTCCTTCACTATTTGTTGACACAAAATCGTCATTATAGGGGGTTTGGTTTTAGGCCGGAGCACTGCGCAGCTGGCCCTCTGCACCCCCCCCCCCCCCCCGGGATAGATAGATAGATAGATATATACATACATACATACATACATACATACATACACACATACATACATATATACTCAGATAGACAGATGGACAGACGTACTGTATACATACATGCATGCATACATACATAATGTACATACATGCATACATACATACATACACGCACACATACATACATACGTACATACATACAGGCATGCATGCATACATGCATACATAGAAACATAAGTGCATAGTTAGGTAGGTAGGTAGGTAGGTAGATAGGTAGAGGTAGGTAGATAGAGATCTAGAGATATAGATAGATAGATAAATTAGATAGAGTAAATAGAGTAGATAAATAGATTCAATAGGTTAGATAGAGATTAGTGAGTTAGATAGATTAGATAGATAGAAAAATAGATAGATAGATAGATAGATAGATAGATAGATAGATAAGATAGATAGATTAGATAGATAAGATAGATTAGATAGATTAGATAGATTAGATAGATTAGATAGATAAAGAGATAGATAGAGAGATAGATAGATAGATAGATAGATAGATAGATTGATAGATTGATAGATTGATAGATTGATAGATTGATAGATTGATAGATAGATAGATGGATAGATGGATAGATAGAGAAGAAGAAGAAGAAGAAGAAGAAGAAGAAGGAGGAGGAGAAGAAGAAGAAGAAGAAGAAGAAGAAGAAGAATTAGAAGAAGAAGAACAAGAGGAAGAACAAGAGGAAAAAGAACAAGAAAAAGAAGAAGAAAGCAGAAGAAGGAAGACTTGATAGCTATACTTTTCACGTGGATGTTCCCTGAGTCCATGTAAAATTGTTCTCTCAATAAAAACGAAGAAGAATAAAAGAAGAGTTGCAAAAAAGCTGGTTGGGTGGTGGCTCGCGAAATACTGAGAAAGCGAGCGCGCAAACCTTTTCCTTGAAAAAGCGACGTACAAGTCGAGAATATTTATATAATGGTCATGCATGCCAACAAAAAAAAAAAAAAAAAAAAAAAAAAAAGCAAATATGGATAATGGCAGAATATATTTGAAATATGAGAGAGATGCACCAAATATATCTTAGAAATTAAAGTAGAAGACAAAGTTTTTCCGTGCACGCGTGCAAGGGGCAGCGGATCGAGATGGCTACTTTTCGATTTCTCTTTTTCGATCTTCCTCCTTTCTCTCCTTCCTTTATTAAATGTAAATATTCTGGACTAGTAGTTTCAGACTCAATTTGTGTATTTCTTTCATTTTTACATTTACATTTTTACATTCTTCTTCGGTTTGTTTGAATCTAATGTCGTCCCACCGGACAAGGGAGTGTAACAGACAGACTTCAGGGATTTAGCTATCAGCCGGACGCCGGACGCCATCACAGTGAAACGGTAGGGGGTCGGTAGGGGGTCGGTAGGGGGCCTACCTTAGCTTTCTAAAGTAGGCCCCTACCTTAGCGACCACCCCCTACCTTAAGCCTCTCTATAGCTTTCCGCTTGCGGACTTAGTTTTTTTTTTTTTTAGCACCCCCTACCTTACGGGACTTAGTTTTTTTTTAAATTTATTTATTTATTTATTTTTAATGTTCACCCCCTACCTTACAGACTTAGTATTTTTTCCGGCTGCACCACCTACCTTACGGACTTGGTTTTTCAAACGTACACACCCTACCTTACGGACTTGATCATTTTTATGCAATTACAGGTAATACTATTAATACCACCTACCTTACGGACTTAGTAATTTTTCCGGCTGCACCCCCTACCTTACGGACTTGGTTTTTCAAACGTACACCCCGTACCTTACGGACTTGATCATTTTTATGCAATTACAGGTATTAATACCACCTACCTTACGGACTTAGTAACTTTTCCGGCTGCATCCCCTACCTCACGGACTTGGTTTTTCAATTGTACACTCCCTACCTTACGGACTTGATCATTTTTACGCAATTACAGGTATTAATACCACCTACCTTACGGACTTAGTAATTTTTCCGGCTGCACCCCCTACCTTACGGACTTGGTTTTTCAAACGTACACCCCCTACCTTACGGACTTGATCATTTTTATGCAATTACAGGTATTAATACCACCTACCTTACAGACTTAGTAATTTTTCCGGCTGCACCCCCTACCTTACGGACTTGGTTTTTCAAACGTACACCCCCTACCTTACGGACTTGAAATTTTTTGGCGGCTTACGGACTTAGAATTTTTTCAGGTACACCGCCCAGCATGCACACATTTTTTGAATATATAACAATAAATGTGATGAATTTTAATGAGAAACCAATTTCCAATAAAACTAACTTTCTGTGTTGTTTTATCTTATTGGAAACAAGCACTCATAATAAAACTGAACATCATCATAATAAAGCTTTCAAAATAATATGAGACTTGTGGTGTGATGCAAACCCCCCACCCCCTACCTTACGGACTTGAAATTTGGGCGGCTGCACCCCTTACCTTACGGACTTGAAATGTTTTGGCGGCTACACCCCCTACCTTACTGACTTGAATTTTTTTTGGTGGCTGCACCCCTACCTTACGGACGTGAAATTTTTTTGCGGCTACACCCCCTACCTTACTGACTTGAATTTTTTTTGCGGCTACACCCCCTACCTTACTGACTTGAAATTTTTTGCGGCTACACCCCCTACCTTACGGACTTAAGGATGCTCGTACTCTTCGTCTTCTTCTTCTTCCTTTTTTTTCCTCTTGATCTGTTTCTTCGTCTTCTTCTTCGTTTTTTTCCTGCGTGTTTTCTCCCTCTTCTTCCTTCTCAGTTCTTATTTTTTTCAATTTGAGTCCTCCCCCTTCTTTTTCTTCTTTTTTTTCCAACTGTCTTTTTTTTCTTGTCAGTGCGAGTCCTCCCTCTTCTTTGTTCTCGTCACCACCATCGTCACCAACCATTTTCTGCGCGCTTTCTCTCTCTCTCTCTCTTTCTTTTTTCTCGTCCATAAGCTTGTCGACTTCGTGTCGCAACTTTGGCGACAAAGGATCACCATCCTCAAGAGCACCAGCAGTAGTAGCAGTAGCAGCAATAGTAGCAGTAGTAGCCGTAGTAGCAGCAGTGGCAGTAGTAGTAGCAGTAGTAGCAGCAGTAGCAGTAGTAGTAGTAGTAGTAGTAGTAGTAGCAGCAGCAGGAGCAGTAGCAGTAGTAGTAGTAGCGGTAGTAGTAGTAGTAGTAGTAGTAGTAGTAGCAGCAGCAGCAGCAGCAGCAGGAGCAGCAGTAGTAGTAGTAGTAGTAGTAGTAGTAGTAGTAGTAGTAGCAGTAGTAGTAGTAGTAGTAGTAGTAGTAGTAGTAGTAGTAGCAGCAGCAGGAGCAGCAGGAGCAGTAGTAGTAGAAGTAGCAGTGGTAGTAGTAGTAGAAGAGGAAGAAGAACAGGCGGGAGAAGGAGCGACAGCAGCAGCAGCAGGAGCGCGTTGGACGGCAAGACACAAGACAGTCTCGGTCAGGGGCCATATTACCCAGGAGGGCAAATAGAGTCCAACTTGCGAATCCTTTTCATCGACTCCCCCGTCAGGGTGCACCCATCCTCCTGGAAGTCCACAGTGCCAAGAATGCCTTCAACTTCCACGTGTCCCCAAGTGCGGAACCAATCTGCACACAAAGGGACAGAAGGAGTAAATTTCCACACTCTGTCTCTCACACAGACCTGTAACAGGTACCAGCGCGTCGGTGGCAGGATTTTTGTAAAAACAGTGATGTGGAGGCTGCGGTCCTATCTGCACACAAGACACTAAGTGTTAGGTAGAGAGAGAGAGAGAGAGAGAGAGAGAGAGGAATTTGGGATGCTCTGGTCGTAAGGTAGGGGGTGTCTAAGGTAGGGGGTGAGGGAGAGAGAGAGAAAGAGAGGCAATGACAGAGCAGAGAGAGAGAGTGTGTGTGAGAGAGAGAGAGGGAGAGGGAGAGGGAGAGAGAGAGAGAGGAGTTTGGGATGCTCAGGTCGTAAGGTAGGGGGTCCTAAGGTAGGGGGTGTCCAAAGGTAGGGGGTGAGGGAGAGAGAGAGAAAGAGAGGCAAAGACAGAGCAGAGAGAGAGAGAGAGAGAGAGAGAGAGAGAGAGAGAGGAGTTTGGGATGCTCAGGTCGTAAGGCAGGGGGTCCTAAGGTAGGGAGTATCCTAAGGTAGGGAGTATCCTAAGGTAGGGGGTGAGGGAGAGAGAGAGAAAGAGAGGCAAAGACAGAGCAGAGAGAGAGAGAGAGAGAGAGAGAGAGAGAGGGGCAAGGGAGAGGGAGGGAACTTACCCAGAATACATCCGTATAGCTGTGTTTGGTCGCGCGCTTCTTTCTTCTCCCAGAAGACATCCTTTTTTTCCCCCTCTTTGTCTCTTTTTTTTCCTTGACGACTCCTTGCTTAGAACAGCACACAGCACACAAACAAGAACAGATTCATCAAAGACAGTCAAGGAAGACTATATACCATCGTGGGTAAAGCATGTCCACGTTAGACTTGCCCAGACATATTGCCGCGCCAGACTTCACCGCCTGTCCGCGGTGCTCTTCAGGCACCATTGGGGCCAAGTAGGACATCGTAACTTGGTTCTTCCGGACCAGGTCCTTATGCGCTATATCCACGCCGTCGTCGTTGTTGTAGTTGGCTGCTTCCTCGGTAGTCAACTCCGACGGACACTGCAACACATACCATCGAGGAAGCAGCCAACTATTAGTGAGTCAGTTTGTCCCCCCCCCCCCCCCCCTACCTTAGACAACCCCCCTACCTTAGCCATGCCCCTCACATTTCTCTCGCTCTCTGTCTTTCTGACCGCATCAAACGCGTTATCAGGTGTGGTATACTTCGCGTAGCGTTCCAACCTGGCTATACTTAAGTACACGCACCCACACATCCTCCTCCAGTTTTTCGTTGTGGCCGCATACTTCGCACTCACCCTTGTCGTTTAAATTAGCGACAAACTGGACTGCGTAAGCCTGATGAAAGACGAGCTTGGCAGTCGGGGGGCTATAGCTACTTCGCCACAACTCGTGCAAAACAAAGTGGCCAGCCTTCACTTTACCTTCCTTAACTTCACCGTCCTCAATGACCGCCGGTGTCGGTTGTTGCACCGACACACGTCCATCGTCACCGGGATATACAAACAGCATGCATAGTGGTCCACAATGTGGCTTCCACAAAGCCATGTCAATTGCTGCCACTTGCGTCCTGACACGATCAGGCACTCCGACTGCAACCGAGGCGTTCGTCACGTCCAAGCCCACTATCACCCCACTCTTACCCTCCAACTTGGGTTGCTGGTCCGGATCAAACTACAGAGAAAGAGAGAGAGAGAGAGAGAGAGAGAGAGAGAGCAAAAGAGAGATAGACTGATAATAGACGAAGTGGGGAGTAGGTAAGGGGTGTCCTAAGGTAGGGGGTGTCTTAAGGTAGGGGGTGTCCTAAGGTAGGGGGTATCCTAGATAATTACAGAGAGAGAGAAAGAGAGAGAGAGAGAGAGAGAGAGAGAGAGAGGAGTTTGGGATGCTCTGGTCCTAAGGTAGGGGGTCCTAAGGTAGGGGGTGTCTAAGGTAGGGGTTGTCCTAGATAATTACAGAGAGAGAGAGAGAGAGAGAGAGAGAGAGAGAGAGAGAGAGAGAGAAGGAGAGAAGTTTGGGATGCTCTGGTCGTAAGGTAGGGGGTCCTAAGGTAGGGGGTGGTAAGGTAGGGGGTGTCTAAGGTAGGGGGTCCTAAGGTAGGGGGTCCTTACCGAAACGAGTACGTACCCCTGGCTGGACAAGTGTTCTAGCACCACGCCTTCCACTGCTACCTTCTCTCCGATCGTGATTACGTAAGATGCACCCTTCACACTAGGATTGCGCCCTTCGGCCGTGGATTCCTTGGAACGGGCCGGGCGCTGCCTAGCTTGGACTGGGCCGGGCGTTTCTGGCGGAGGAACAGAAACGAACGCGCGAAACGGATACTGCTTCGTAGTGACCTCCTCGGGCTTCGTGGTGACCTCCTCTTCTTGGGTGCCGCCCGCATCCTCTGACTCTTCTTCTACCACCTCTATCTCTTCTTCTACCTCTATGCCTCCCGCCTCTGTGTTCTGTGATGGTTGCGCTTGCTGCTGCGGATTCTCCTGCAACGCTGGTACTGCTTCGTCCTGGAGTAGATTTTCTAGGGCATCCCTGACACTGTCTAGTAAACCCTGCAGAGTCACCTCTTTGTTTGTTTACCTTAGTCGCAGTTGCTTATATATGTCTTTAAAGCAATGGTACAACAAGTGATTCGGCCAAATGTGGGGTATCAATTTTTCCGAAATTGTCCTACAGGTGATTTTGCACTTTTTGATTCAGACATTGAAAATGTGTTTTATTTAGTAAAAATAATCTTGAATAAGCTGAATAACGTATTAAAAATGATTTGCCAGTTATATTAAAGCTAAATTGTGTCAATACATTGACTGATCCAGACACCTGCTGTGAGGGGGGGGGGGGGGGGGGGTGGGGGGGGGGAGGCACCGGGAGGAGTAAAAAAGAGAATACATTTTAATCACACAATACATTCTTTTTATTTTTCAAATAAATCTAATTTTTAGTATTTTTGAGAAACTTCAACGCTCAACTTACTGATTTTTGAGTGCCATAGCCGCAAGTGCAAAATTATAATAATTATAGCCGGGTGAGCTGTTGGGTGGGAATTGATAGATACCGCGAGTGGCTGTGTTTTGCATAGCCTGCTGTGCAGCTCTCTTCTCTTTCTTCTTCTTCTTCTTCTTCTTCTTCTTCTTCTTCTTCTTCTTCTTCTTCTTCTTCTTCTTCTTCTTCTTCTTCTTCTTTTTCTTCTTCTCTTTCTTCGTCTGTTCTTCTTCCTCTGACTCACTACTACTAGAGCTATCACTAGTACTAGTGCTATCGTCACTGTCTGAGTCACTGGAGCTGTCTTTCTTCTTCTTTTTCTTCTTCTTTTTCTTCTTTTTCTTCTTTTCTTTGCATTTTTCTTCCTCAGAGCCTTGCGTCTCCTTATCCTTCTCTGTTTCTCCATTGTTCTTTCCTTTACCTTCCTTCCCTGCTTCTTTCTTTTCATACTGTTTCAAAAGCTTCTCCATGTTCTCATTCATTTTGCTACTATGTTCTTTCATTGCCTCCTTCAAAATCGCTTGCAAAGAGGCTTCGGAGACACCACTAGTACTACACTACATATGTATCATTAATTAGACAACAACATAACAGCTGCAGAGTGAGAACAGACCTGGTTGGCTTGCTCAAGTTTCTCCTCGGCTTCCGATTCCTCGTCCGGAGGCGTGGAGGGCTGCTCCTTCTTGCCCTTTTTCACCTTCTTCTGCTTCACCTTCTGCTTTACCTTCAAATTTTTCTTCTTTTTTGTATTCTCCTCGACTATAACCTCATCTTCACTAGTTTCACCCTCCTCATCCTTTGGTTCAGGCGCAGTGTCACTGCTACCTAGTATCAAACAATAAAATTCATAAGAGAACTGTGTTACATAGAACAGTGTTGACGCAAAGAATCTGGTGCAAATTTCCTTGGCATTTTGGTCCGGCGATCAGAAGAGCGCAAAGGTTTGTAGCCTTGCTCTACTGCTGCTCTGTTCCTCTATCACACCATAAAAATGAAGAGCTAAAAAAGCAGCAATAAATAAAGCTAAAGCCCTTTGCGCAATAATTGCATACCTTAGCCTTGCCTGCCAACTCCTTAACTAGCAAAGCCTTCCATCTGTATCTTCGAAGAATGGGGGGGGGGGGGGGATTCGTAGGATCCCCAACATATGGAAGGAAAAAGGTCAACACGTCTTCAATATAGTTCCGCTTGTGAGGGGGGTGACACAAGCTATGAGCAAGATTCAACAATTTTGGGCACATGAGTTGAAGAAACTCAGTGTCGGTCTTGCCGTCCAAATCAGCATCCATTCCCCGCAACACTGCGATCCACTTCTTCGTTCCGACACCTGCAATAACAACCAATCATGGGTGAAAATGACAAAACATTCGTACCATTTTCATTAGCTTCGGGTTTTCTTTTCTTCCAGCCCACTGGAAACTCAAGGATCATCCTATAGCAAATTATTGTTGTTTTTTTAAGAAAAAAAAATCAATCAAAACCCAGGCGCAGGCCACACATCGTTTTCGCGAGTCTCAATCTGCCTTTGGGGGGCCAATATCAAGCCTGCTCTTGTGGTCAGCCTGACGTCGGTGATGTATACCCCCTCGCGCACCTTTAATTACCCAAACACCATGTTTCTGACCCAGTGGTGACCGGGACAACAATATTAATGTAATTAATGTACCTTAGCATCGTCTGTTGTCCATGTCATGAACAACCTTAGCAATAAGCACGAACAAACAAGTGCTTGTGGGCGGGGGGGGGGGGCACTGTGGAAGGCTCTCAGTCCGACATCAAATATTAAGAAAAGAAAGAAAAGAAAGAAGATAACGAAAAAGAAAGAAAGAAAGAAAGAAAGAAAGAAAGAAAGGAAAAAAAGAAAAAAAAAAAGAAAAAAAGAAAAGAAAAAAATTTTAAGAAAAGTTAAATAAAGAAAAGAAAAGAAAAGAAAAAAGAAAGAAAAGAAACAAAAAAAAAAGAAAGAAGAAAAGAAGAAAAAAGAGAAGAAAAAAGAGAAGAAAAAAAGAAAAAAGAGACGAAAAAAGAGAAGAAAAAAAAGAAAAAAGAAAGGAAAGAAAAGGAAAGAAAAGAAAAGAAAGAAAAGAAACAATTTGAAGATAGAAAATAAAGAAAACGAAATAAAGAAAATAAGGAAAAGAAAGGAAAAAAAGAAAAGAAAGAAAAGAAAGAAAAGAAAGAAAAGAAAGAAAAGAAAGAAAGAAAAGAAAGAAAAGAAAGAAAAAAAGAAAGAAAAGAAAGAAAAGGAAAAAAGAAAAAAGAAAAAGAAAAAGAAAAAAAGAAATTAAAAGAAAAGAAAGAAAAGAAAGAAAAGAAAGAAACAACAGACAAGAAAAGAAAGAAAGAAAGAAAAGAAAGAAAAGAAAGAAAAGAAAGAAAAGAAAGAAAAGAAAGAAAGAAAAGAAAGAAAAGAAAGAAAAGAAAGAAAAGAAAACAAAAGAAAGAAATTTCTACACTTACATATTAATTTATTATAATTTAACATAAAAAAGAAAGAAGAACGAACCCGTCTTGGAACTTGCGGCCTTTGGAGTCCGTGTGTGCTTTCTGGTCCTCCTCGTTCTCGAATATGTATTCAAACCAACCCGGGATTTCGTAAATACGAAATTTTCCTTCTGGGACTTCTGGGACTCCTGTTTTGTTTACTCTCTCATTGCCCTTGTCCTTGTCCTTGTCCTTCTCCTTGTCCTTGTCCTTCTCCTCCTCCTTCTGCTTTCCTTTCTCCTCCTCCTCCTTGTCCTTGTCCTTGTCCTTCGTCACCTCCTCGTTCTCCTCCTCGTCCTCCTCCTCGTCCTTCTCCTCCTCGTTCTCCTTGTCATCCTCCTCTTCCTTCCCCTTCTCCTTCTTCTTTCCCTTCTTATTCTTCTTCTTTTTCTTCTTCTTCTTCTTCGTCGTCGTCGTCTTCTTCTCCTCCTCCTTCTCCTTGTCCTTGTCCTTCGTCACCTTCTCCTCCTCCTCGTCCTCCTCGTCCTCCTCCTCCTCGTCCTCCTCGTCATCCTCCTCATCCTTCTTCTTCCCCTTCTCCTTCTTTCCCTTCTTATTCTTATTCTTCTTCTTCTCCTCCTTGTCCTCCTCCTTGTCCTTCTCCTTGTCCTTCTCCTTGTCCTTCTCCTTGTCCTTCTCCTTGTCCTTCTCCTTGTCCTCCTCCTTGTCCTTCTCCGTGTCCTTGTCATTATTCTTCTCCTTGTCCTTCTCCTTGTCCTTCTCCTTGTCCTTGTCATTCTTCTCCTTGTCCTTCTCCTTCTTCTTTCCCTTCTTCTTTACTGGCTTCTCCTTCTCCTTCTTCTTTCCCGTCTTCTTTTCTGGCTCCTTCTCCTCTTCTCCTTCTCCTTCTCCTTCTCCTTTCGCTTCTTCTTCTTTCCTGGCTCCTTCTCCTTCTCATTCTCCTTCCCTTCTCCTGTCTTTTCTTCTTCTTCTTCCTTCTTTTGTTTCTTCTTTTTATTCCCGCTACTATTATTTTCGTTTGTGTAGAAGTCTGTCTTCTTGCGATCTCTTTTCAAACGTACTACCTCGCCTTTTAGTCCATCATCCCAACTCTTTGCATTTTCCAAGAACCCCTGTGCTGTCCAATTCCTCTTGGTCTCAACTACCACCCTCTCCAGCTGCTCGAGACCTAAGCCATCATATTTCCTCCGCACTTCATCTGGAATTATCACATCTTCGAAATCCTCAGGCTCCGTCTGGCCGTTTATCCAAATTTTTAGAGCCCCCTTACGGTTTCTGGCCATTGCTTGCAATGTCCTGGCCTTTACAGGCATCGCTGAGCTCTTTTCTTTCAATCTAATGTATACAGCTGTATACAAATCTACCCGCACTTTTCAAGTGCAGACGTTCGACTGCAGACCCTGAAAAAAGGCAGTAGTCGACCTTTTTGCCTCTGAAAAAATCATGGGTGGAAAAGAGCTGTTGTTACATATTTTCTTTTGTTGTTTTTGCATTTCCCAGTCTCGTTGCTAGCCTCAAACCTTCTTTCCCGCTCTTTCCTGTCTGTGGAAGGAGCGGGAAAGAAAGAAATATTTTATTTCCTCAAGTACCAGAGGCATACCAAACAAAAAAAAATCTGCAGTCGGAAAAATGATTTTTTGTTTCCACTTCATTCTTTTATCATGTTGCTTTGCTTTTTATTGCTGCATAATATGTCTACATGTGTGTTGAGTGCATGTGTAAATTATTGTAAGGAAATGTATTCACTAGAAGCCAGGAGGCGGAATTTTCGTTTCTAAATTTTCCGTACCGACAAAAATTTGCCGATGATTTCCAGCTCGCTCTCTTCATGTATACTTGTCTAAATAGCTTTCCCGCTCCTTCCACACACTAGAAGGAGCGGGAAACTTAATTACACCATCAGTGTAAAGGTATATAAAACAAAATCAACCGAAGAAAATTTGTCAACTTAATTTTTTCCACGTTTCCTCTATGTCAACATGTTTTGGCTGTCTTTATGTTCTTGTTTTCTGCAATAAATGCAAGATCTTTAAAAATACTGACACTGACTGCTTATTTAGAGCTTCGAAATATATTTTAGACGTATTTTTATAGTAAGAAGTCGAATATTTCGTTTCTAAATTTTCCGTACCGACAAAAATTTGCCGATGATTTCCAGCTCGCTCTCTTCGTGTATACTTGTCTAAATAGCTTTCCCGCTCCTTCCACACACTAGAAAGAGCGGGAAACTTAATCACAACATCAGTGTCAAAGTATATAAAACAAAATCAACCGAAGAAAATTTGTTAACTTAATTTTTTCTACGTTTTCTCTATGTCAACATTGTTTTGGCTGTCTTCATGCTCTTGTTTTCTGCAATAAATGGTCATTCATGTATGTATGTATGTAATATGTATGTATGTATGCAAGTATGTATGTATGTATGTATGTATTTATGTATGCATATCCGTATGTATATTTTCTTTTCTCCCTCTCTCTCTCTCTCTCCCTTTCTCTCTCCCTTTCTTTTTCTCTCTCCCTTTCTTTCTCTCTCTCTCTCTCCCTTTCTTTCTCTCTCTCTCTTTCTCTCTCTCTCTCTCTTTCTTTCTCTCTTTGTTTTTTTTTCCTTCAAATCTACCTACGTTGTCGTTGTTGTCGTTGTTGCCGTTGTTGTCGTTGTTGTCGTTGTTGTTGCAGTTGTTTTTGTCGAATTGATGACGGTGATTCATTGGTGTTGTTTGCCTTTTAGAAGCAAGAAAAACAATATAAAATGTAAATAACTATCATATCTTTTGTGTAGTTTGGAGCTTGTTTTGAGTCTTTTCTTGCCATGTGGCGTGGGAGCAACGTCAAATGAGCCTCGCGACTGCGAGGAGAGCGCCAGTGTCTATTGCTTGGCTTTCAGGATCCGGCAAGGCAGGTAGATGTGGATTATTTGCTGATGACGATTTGCCAAAAGGGTTTAAGCTGGGGCTTCTGCAACCAGGAGGTGCTAAAATGCCTTCAGAGGACATCAGTGATAATCCATTTGCTCAGCACTTTAGGATGCGAACATATAAGGGCATTGAAATAGGAATGCAATCCATTGACTCCATTCATCAAGAAAGCAGAAATGCAATGCATCTTATTAACAGTAGTCACTTTCCTGGCTGCAGTGAGAGCCCAAACTGCAAAGTGTCGAAGGGTGAGCAAGTCGTGACAATGTCCAAGGGTGTGTCTCGAGGTGAGCAAATTCTTCTCAACTACTCAACGTTGGAGTCAAATCCAAAAGCCGAGGCTTGCAAGGCACATCCTTCTTGGATGAGAGAGGCAGCAAAGGCAAACAAGAAAATCCCTGTTTTCTATGTTGAGAATGATAGGAACTATAAATTTTTTTTATCGTTCCTGAATTTCTTGAGCCACTGCCACCAAGGTCACAACCAATGTCTTTGGAAAAAAAACACGCGCTTCTAGCATCTTTCGGGTCGAGGGCTGTAAGAGCGGATCCTCCACGAATTCCCTCAACTTCCTCAAGCATAAATGCAAAACGCAAGCTTTTGAATGAGTTCGCGGCTGGTCTCTCTTCAGTTAAAGCTCAGAATGACTCAATAAAGCGTGTTCGTGTTTGTGCAGCCACTCCTCAGGTATGCATTCGAATGTTTTCTTGTTGCTTAATACTAAATTAAAGTGTGTTGTATGTGGTGATTCATTGCTATTACTATGAAGGATCGAGGCGAGGAAGAAGGAAGTGGTGACGCCGCTTCGAGCAGTGCAGAAGAGGATGATTCATTCACCCGTTCTCCTGTCAAGGTCAGCTGCCTGCACTTTGTCTAACAAGCATCTATATGCGTTGTTTGTAAACCGTTTGAAATGCAGTTATCATCTACGAAAGACCCATCACCTACTGGCTCTCCTATCAAGGTTAGCTTCATATAATTTGTCAACCAAACCTTAATACTTCTCCATGTTGTTTGTACATCGTTTGCAATGTAGTGTACATCTACGGCATGTTCGTCTAGCATGGTGCTGCCCTTCTCTGAGTCAGCGGAATCGACTGGCTTCTGGACACCTGGGGCTTTGATTACAGAAGCTAGTAGTAGTAGTAAGCAGCCGAATACCGATGAGATTCGCTCAAGCACACAAGCTCTCTATAAGACCTTAGGACTTACTGCTCATGTAGCCATCAGGCCTAAGAAAGCCAATAGGTCATACACGTTCAAGAAGCGCAAGCAAGGCCCTGTCAAGCATGTTCGACCTCAATGTCTGGAGAAGTGGCTTGGCATGCCATACAATGAGCTTGAGGAGGAGGTGAGGTCAAGCTGTTGTCGAGAATGGCAATGCTATCGTTGGGTCGACCCACGCGATGTTATAAGGGAACGCACCCAATCTTGTGCACTTTCTTTGAAAGAGTTCAAAAATTTCCTAGCGATAAAGTTGGAGACAATGAAAGATCCGGCCGGTAACATGCAGTATGTCTACCAAACGGAAAAAGTATGCAGAACTATGTGGCAGCGCATTCATGGAGTCGGTGATAGAGTTATGACAAAAGCTTTAAAGCTTATGCGCAACCGCACTAAGATAGATGTAAGGGTTGTACCGCCGGAACCACTTACTGAAGATGTCATTCACGTTCTGCTATGCAGAAAGTGGTTACAAATGGGGATCGATGTTGAAGAAGACGGAACTTGGAAGCTTCAAGACATTACCGAAACCAGCGAAGTGTACAGCTACATCGTAGCAAACTGGACGAAAGGATGTCAAGATGTGCTAGCATCTGCGCCGGCCAACTGCAAGCAAAGGCTGAATGTCAAAGAGCCTCCCGGCCCCACGAAAGTGAATAAAGTCTGGCGCAGAGACTTTAAAAATATAGAGCCTATCCGAGGTAGCAGTAAAGAGCTTGCTCTAAACATCTTTTGCATTAAGCATAAGTTCTTTTGTGTACATTATTATCATTATTATTATTATTATTATGGACACCGTGATAGCCCAGTGGTCAAGTTCTACCATCTGGGCCCTGTCGCCAGTTCGATTCCCGTCGGTGCCACCAGTATTTTCATTGAACATACCGGTCTATTTCTGGACCAGTATTTTCATTGAACATACCGGCCCGTCTGGAAGTGTTGGAACTGCCCTTGCGGGGGTGTCATTAGAGCTTATCGTCAATTCTTCGTACTCCCCTCACGGGTGAGACGATGGAGGCGCATGTGCAGAAATGCATCAGCCATTGACAGAGAAGCACTATTATTATTATTATTATTATTATTATTATTATTATTATTATTATTATTATTATTATTATTATTATTATTATTATTATTATTATTATTATTATTTGGACACCGTGATAGCCCAGTGGTCAAGTTCTACCATCTGGGCCCTGTCGCCAGTTCGATTCCCGTCGGTGCCACCAGTATTTTCATTGAACATACCGGTCTATTTCTGGACCAGTATTTTCATTGAACATACCGGCCCGTCTGGAAGTGTTGGAACTGCCCTTGCGGGGGTGTCATTAGAGCTTATCGTCAATTCTTCGTACTCCCCTCACGGGTGAGACGATGGAGGCGCATGTGCAGAAATGCATCAGCCATTGACAGAGAAGCACTATTATTATTATTATTATTATTATTATTATTATTATTATTATTATTATTATTATTATTATTATTATTATTATTATTATTATTATTATTATTATTATTATTATTATTATTATTATTATTATTATTATTATTATTATTATTATTATTATTATTATTATTATGTTTTTTTCCTGTGAATAATAGACCAGGACATCGCCAAGGATGAAATCTGCACCGAGCTGGCAGCGCAATGCAAGCAGCTTATGAAGGAACAAGAGCGGGGGTTCAAAAATGAAGCTGAATTTCAACAGTGGAAGGTGAGGAGCCAAACTCATCACAAAATCCATCGGGAAAATCGTTTCCAAACCACTAAGCGGAAGTCTGGAGCACCTCTTGACCTTCGATCGATTGTTTGCTCTTTTGACGGGACACCCCCTGTGCTCGTTCCTTCATGTCGACGCAAATCCACTGACTTTAAAGGTAAGTACGTTATTCGTCTTGGCCTTGGGGTGTTCAGTTGTTACAGAACCAGGAAAAGTTGCATCTACACTCACGGCCCTGGTATTGAAAAAGGTCAGAACAGTACAATCTCTATCCTTTACCACATGCTACGGAGTCGGCTGTGGAGCACTAACACTATGGCCGCATGGAAGCTCTTCATTGAGTTTGACGGAGGGGGCGAAAATACTGGCTGGGGTATGTATGGCTTTATCAACTTCATTATCTGGGCGGGATGGTTTTTGCAAGGACAGACTCATCGAAATCTCCCACACCATGGGTTTTCCGGTGATGATCAGAAGTTTCGCACGATGAGACGAGGGTTAGGCACTACCTTTTTAACCACAAGCATCGCTCAGGCTTTGTTCAAGCTGCTTCGCGCGTTCACCAAAGACAAAGAACGTATTGTCGTCTGTATCCTGATCACCAGTTATGACTGGGTGAATTTTTTTTCACCATCATTGCATGAACAAGTACTTGAAGTACTGGAATCGTCCCCTGGCATGGCAAATCAACGCTGGAGTACCAGGCGATGGCAACAACGGCCTCCCCACGGCCAAGGTAAAGAATTTCGGAGACGGGCAAGAGCATTGGCACGGGGAAAGGGACCGACCAGACGGAGCTCCGATTAAAATGATGACCCGGGCTCCAGGTTTTCACTTTGCTCTCCTGTTAGTTGAAAAATCTAACTTTTATTTTATTTTGTTAAATAGCGGAAGGGACGCTGCCCAAAAAACTTCCTCCCGTAAAGTTGGCAGATCCAAAACTTCTGAAGGATGTTCGCAAGCTTGCGCAGAATTATTATGGACAGGAGGAGAAGGACCAGATAGAACATATGCTAGGTTGTAAATGTTTATTGTTATATTGTCATACATAACTGAAAATGTTTTATAGGCCGCCCAGGCGCAGTTGCAGGCTTGCGCTTTGCAGGAAGCTACGGCGAGGGAGGCGAGCCTGGTTATCCAGGTCATATTTCCTGCACTGACAAAAACGATCAGAAGTGGTCAGTGAATGTTAGAGTGCTAGCAGATCTTCCACCGGACCCCTTTGCAGTCCCACCTGACAGGAAGGCAAAGATGATCGGTCTTTCCAAACTGACAGAGGAGGAAAGGCTAAACTACCCTAGAACTTACTTCCTCAGTGATAGCCAACCGCCAACACATCCTGCTTGGGTTGGAGGTAGAATGCTCTCAGCACAGCAGCGATTAGAACAGGATTTAGCGTTTGAGGCAGCTGATGGTAGGTCAATGCCAGCATGGGAAAGGGTTGCATCCTTTCTTGCTGTCGCGTCAGATGAAAAAGCTTTTGGAGCGATGAGAGTGTTAGTGAAGGAGTTGGTAAGCTATCTTCGAGCACATGGCATAGCCTTTCGAAATACTGA
>WBZZ01005541.1:65000-85000 GCA_019918135.1 Paulinella micropora
TCTTTATGGATGAGCTGTGTGATCGGCTGGCGAGTGCCCTCAAGATCACGGATGTGAAGCGGCTGAACGACATCAAGGCACTTCTATACGCGGACGACGTGGCCCTCATCGCTCACAGTCGCACAAAGCTCCAGAAGATGGTCAATGTTGTGGCCAAGTTCGCGGAAGATTACCGGCTGGAAGTCAACTTGAAGCCCGGCAAGACGGAAATCATGCCCATTTACACGTCGAGCAAGGCGAAACGACCAAGTATCAGGGAGCGAGGTGAGCCCGTGGTGTGGTTTCGCGGCCAGAAGCTTTGTGTCACCAGTCAGTACAAGTACCTGGGAGTGGTTATCACCGACGACCTGAAGTGGAAGGAGCAGGCCCTGCGGGCTACGCGTGTCACTGAAGTCGCCACCGCAGGTTGGTACTCTTTGTGGTGTGCAGGTGAGATACAAGCTAGGTATCGTCTCATGTGCTGGAATCAACTTGTGGGGGCCAAGCTGAAGTACGCCTTCGATGTCTGGCGTGCCCCCGTATCGCAGCTCACCAAGCTGGAGGCAGCAATGCTGCGCCCCATGAGGATGATTCTCGGCATCGGCCCTAAGACAAGCAAGTGGATTACACTCTTTCTGGCGCGCTCTTTGAGTGCGGAGCGTTTGCGGCGGGCGGCGCAACTGAAGTTCTATGGACGGCTGCGTGTTCTACCGGAGAAGCGATTTCCTGTCATCGCATCTCAAGTCAAATCCGACTGGACTGCGGAGGCCGAAGGCGCTATCAGGGACTCAATGGATCTACAACAAGGGCTTCAGGAGCTCCTAAATAGCTCAGAGAAGGACCTCGAGGGTTGGTGTTCGACTGTGGACAAGTGGGCCCTTCAGCAGGACGTCAAGATGGTGCAGCAACTGATGTGGGACAAGCGAGAGGCAGGCAGCGATCTTACTGATGGCCTGCGAGTCATCCTAAGACAAGTCTTTGGAACTAAGGAGTTCCCAAGATGGGTAGCCCTTGATGATGCGCATTATAATCTGCTTCGGAGAAGGTTGCTCAGCTGCAACAACCGCCTTCGGTTGTACCGCAGCAAGTTGGTTAGTGGCATGTCCCCTCGCTGCTTCTGTTGTCATGATGATGTTAATGAGTCCCTTGCGCACTTCTTATGGGATTGCCCCATGCATGAGGGGAGACGTAAGCAGCTGTTGCTGAGTATGCAGAGGCTCGGTGGCATGGCTGTGGGGGGTGCTGAGGGGGATGGAGGGAGTGAGGAGGGTGGTGAGGTCGTAGGCGGTGAGGTTGTGGTGGAGGATGTGTTGCTTGGGCGGGAGCGGGAGGGCTCTGTGCGGCAGGGTTGGGATGATATGTCGCCTGTGGATCAATCACGATTGTTTTGTAAGCTTTTTCAGGGGAAGTCGCGCTTCCGCAGTAACTTTAGGCTTGCTGCGTTGTTAGGGGTTACAGCGTTGCGTCCCCCTCTAAAGTTGGATGTGTTGTTTGGATCATATGTGTCTGAGTGTTGGTCTGCTAGGGAGGGTAAAAGGGAGGAGCTTGGGGTGGAGGATGGGGGCGAGGAGGTGATTGAGGTTCCATCAGCTTCTGTCACACCCCCTCCCCCAAGTGACGTTGATGTTGCGCGGCGCGGCCGTCCGCGCAGTGTGGACGTCCTGGCTAGAGAGAGGGGTTCGGGAGCGCAGCGTAGTGTCTCCGAGTTCTTCTCTTCAGCTAACACCCTCGCATCTAGCTCTTCATGCACTTCACAGCCCCCATCTGCCCCTGCTGTTGCTGTTGCTGCTATGTCTGTTTGGTGTTCTGACAATGCGTTGGGATCGGCTGACCCCGGTGACCCAATGGAGGCACATGTCCAGGATCTGGATCTGATGCTATAGTCTGAGGAAGCCTACTATTATTATTATTATTATTATTATTATTATTATTATTATTATGGAC
The DNA here is from genome assembly GCA_019918135.1 of Paulinella micropora. Lineage (NCBI taxonomy): Eukaryota > Cercozoa > Imbricatea > Euglyphida > Paulinellidae > Paulinella > Paulinella micropora. The sequence goes on from WBZZ01005541.1 coordinate 66,924, forward strand.
ACCGTGATAGCCCAGTGGTCAAGTTCTACCATCTGGGCCCTGTCGCCAGTTCGATTCCCGTCGGTGCCACCAGTATTTTCATTGAACATACCGGTCTATTTCTGGACCAGTATTTTCATTAAACATACCGGCCCGTCTGGAAGTGTTGGAACTGCCCTTGCGGGGGTGTCATTAGAGCTTATCGTCAATTCTTCGTACTCCCCGTGAGACGATGGAGGCGCATGTGCAGAAATGCATCAGCCATTGACAGAGAAGCACTATTATTATTATTATTATTATTATTATTATTATTATTATTATTATTATTATTATTATTATTATTATTATTATTATTATTATTATTATTATTATTATTATTATTATTATTATTATTATTATTATTCATCAGTACGCCTCAGATATAGTAAATCTGCCTTGGAGTGTTGACTGTGACATATTTGAGGGAAATCCCGATGAAAAAACCTAGTCACACTTGCTAAACAGAGTTCCAGCCCAATGGCCTCAAGGCGTTAAACTGTGACGCCAACTCATAACCCTTTGGTGGTAGATGCTGGGGAGGAGGGTCGTTGCGCGCGTAAAAGATCTTAAACTCCGCATATGCTGGTTGATAGCCCAGGACCCAGCAGACACCAGATTGTTATGGGTGGGGTTTCGAGGCAGCTCTAGCAACCGCGCTTGGTGTATGCACTTGCACATTCGGTGACGTCTTGCAAGAGGTTGCTGGGACTGCGGAATAACCTCGGCTTAGTGCAGTCTTGCCCTCAGGAGCTCCATCGGTGGCCCCGATCATCAGGCGAGAGACTGACACGGGGGGGGGGGGGGGTGGAGGACCTCGAACAAGGGTATTGGAGGCTTATGTCCGTTGAGGATATGCCATTAGCTGCATCAGTACGCCTCAGATATAGTATTATTATTATTATTATTATTATTATTATTATTATTATTATTGACTGACACGGGGGGGTGGAGGACCTCGAACAAGGGTATTGGAGGCTTATGTCCGTTGAGGATAGCCATTAGCTGCATCAGTACGCCTCAGATATAGTATTATTATTATTATTATTATTATTATTATTATTATTATTATTATTATTATTATTATTATTATTATTATTTGGACACCGTGATAGCCCAGTGGTCAAGTTCTACCATCTGGGCCCTGTCGCCAGTTCGATTCCCGTCGGTGCCACCAGTATTTTCATTAAACATACCGGTCCGTCTGGAAGTGTTGGAACTGCCCGTGCGGGGGTGTCATTAGAGCCTATCGTCAATTCTTCGTACTCCCCTCACGGGTGAGACGATGGAGGCGCATGTGCAGATTTGCATCAGCCATTGACAGAGAAGCACTATTATTATTATTATTATTATTATTATTATTATTATTATTATTATTATTATTATTATTATTATTATTATTATTATTATTATTATTATTATTATTATTGACACCGTGATAGCCCAGTGTTCGAGTTCTACCATCTGGGCCCTGTCGCCAGTTCGATTCCAGTCGGTGCCACCAGTATTTTCATTGAACATACCGGTCCGTCTGGAAGTGTTGGAACTGTCCTTGCGGGGGTGTCATAGAGCCTATCGTCAATTCTTCGTACTCCCCTCACGGGTGAGGCGATGGAGGCGCATGTGCAGAAATGCATCAGCCATTGACAGAGAAGCACTATTATTATTATTATTATTATTATTATTATTTTGGTATAAAGCTCCTAGAGTAATGTTCTTTGCCGTCACTTCCTTTATTCCACCGATTGGTGTGGAGACTTTCCTTATGGAATGGAGGATTGGATGCACATGGCCTTTTGGCTCAGCAATTGGCAGGAGATACACTATTATTATTATTATTATCATTTTCATTATCATTATTATCATTATTATTATTATTATTATTATTATTATTATTATTGGACACCGTGATAGCCCAGTGGTCAAGTTCTACCATCTGGGCCCTGTCGCCAGTTCGATTCCCGTCGGTGCCACCAGTATTTTCATTGAACATACCGGTCTATTTCTGGACCAGTATTTTCATTGAACATACCGGCCCGTCTGGAAGTGTTGGAACTGCCCTTGCGGGGGTGTCATTAGAGCTTATCGTCAATTCTTCGTACTCCCCTCACGGGTGAGACGATGGAGGCGCATGTGCAGAAATGCATCAGCCATTGACAGAGAAGCACTATTATTATTATTATTATTATTATTATTATTATTATTATTATTATTATTATTATTATTATTATTATTATTATTTGGGGGGCACCAATACATGGTTGGGTGTCACCGCCACACGGCGGGGTTGGGGCCATTGGCAGCTTGTTATGAGGGGTACATAATCAGTGCTCCACTGATTCATGAGACGGAAACTTTTACTGAGAGAAGCTCTCACCACGCTCACGGCTCTTGGCTCGGGGTGGCCTCTGGTATCACTCGGGGTGCGGGGGGTGGGGGTTATCTGAGGGAGGGGGTTGGGCTCAGTGGGTCACTGGACAGGTTGGTTAACTAAACTACTGTCGGTATGAGTGGGTATGAAGGCGACAGGCTCCACACATTTCCACAAGCCTTGAAATCACTCAACTGCCACAGTAGCGACTGCCTGGACGCGGGGCTCCTGACTCACCCTCTCTCCCAGAACCCCTCGTGCTCACTTTGCGGATGCCATGGGGATGCTCTGGCGGAGGGTCGGGACGTGTTGGGTGCATGTGACCGGGCCTGTCACTTAGTGTTCTCGGTAGATGACTCATTTGTAGCTTCTATCGGACGCAGGGTGGCTTGCCACGACACCTCAATGATGCATAGTACGTCACATCTCTGGCCTGGTTACGGGGGCGGGTAACTGAGGCGGGTTCCTGAAGGCTGGTTATGGAAGCTATGTTATTGTTGTTGGGTTCCTGGCTGCTATGTTATTGTTGTTGGGTTCCTGGCTGCTATGTTATTGTTGTTGGGTTCCTGGCGGCGTACATGTTTATGCTTTTTTAAGGGCTTTAAATAACCCCACTCGGGTCTTCTTTTATCGAGCTTACCACTCGGTGGATGGAGGCCTGGGGTAGACTTATACGATGTTTTTGATGCTAGGTTCCGTCTCCAGGGATTCGACTGGCATCGCTGCTTTGCCTCACCGCACTGCCTCACCCACACATCCACGCTGGCACACTGTTTCTCCTCTTGCTCTTGTACCTATGTCGCACACAGCTATGAGCTCACGCCGATGAGTGGTTGTGACGAGGTGCACCCAGCTGGATTGCGGGCGAGCCACGGCGGCCTCGCTCTCGCTCGCTCTCTCTCTTTCTCTCTCTCTCTCTCTCTTTCTCTTTCTCTCTCTCTCTTTCTCTCTCTCTCTCTCTCTCTCTCTCTCTCTCTCTCTTTCTCTCTCTCTCTCTCTCTTTTTTTTTTTTTTTTTTTTTTTTTTTTTTTTTTTTTTTTGGCTTTGCTTTGCTTTGCTTTGCTTTGGGCGAGGCCTAGCTTTCACATGGGCGGGCTGAGCCTATGAGGGGCGCACGATAAGCGTTCCATTGATTTATGAGACGGGTCCCAATTACTGAGAGTAACTCATGTGAGTTGCTCATCATACTTATGGGTCTTGGCTCGGGGTGGCTTCTGGAATCACAAGGGGTGGGCACTGGGTGAGGGGGTTGTGTTCAGAGGGTCACCGCGAAGGATGGTCGACCAAACTACTGTCGGTCGGAGTTTGTACGAAGGCGAGAGGCCCTACACCTTACCACAAGCCTTGAAACGACTAAATGACCAAAGTAACGACGGACCGGAGCGGGGCTCCTGGCTCACCCTCTCTCTCAGCACTCTTCGTGCTCATCCTGCGGATGCCATGGGGTTGCTCTTGCGGAGGATGGGGTGGTGGGTACACGTGCACGGGCCTGTCACTCTGTGCTCTCGGTAGATGACTCACTTGCAGCGTTTATCGGACGCAGGGTGGTTTGCCACGACACCTACCTCGATGATGCACAGCGGGTCCTGCCTCGTGCCTGGCTACGGATGCAGGTGAGTGTTTGTGTGTATTCCTATACATACGTACACGTATGCTTTTTAAGGGCTGAGCTTTAAATAACCTCACCTGGGTCCTCATTTATCGAGTTTACAACTCGATCAATGCGGCACCGGGGTCCCATACCACTTATGTCAGGTTCTTATGCGAAGAGCGCGGCCGCTAGTGCTGGCCCTATGGGTCAAGGCGGTAATCCTTCAGGTTTAGACGTTCCCCGTGGGAGTGCGCCTGCGGGTGGTGATGGCTACTCGGCCGGGGTGGGGTGGTCGAGTGCTCGCGTACCTGACGGGCAACCTGAATCACGTAGAGCCAGCAATCCTGCTCCATCTCGATCACCCTCAACAACCTCGGAAGAGAAGTCACGTCCGGAAAGGTCTGGTCACGGCGTATGGCAAGCGGTACCGCCACCGAGGAGGTGGCGGAGGAAGGTACGAAATGAGCTGGATAAGAGATGTTGCATAGTATGGGGGCTATCGCATGTCTCTCAGACAGTGGTCATGGCGCGAGAGCTCCGAATTCTCGGTCTCGGGGAAGTCGAGGTGGAATTCGCGGGCAGAGGTAGTGGGCGACATTTGCGGATTAAATGTGCGTCTTGTGAGGAGGCGGAGAAGATGGTGCGGCTGCTGCGGGAGCGTAAGTTCTTCACGGGAAAGGTTCACGTTGCTACGGGTAGGACTTTCCGGGAAAGAGAGAAGCAGCGGGCTGCACGGGGGGGTGCCCAGTATGTAGAGATGCAGAGGGAGCTTCGCAAGCAGGGATTTGGCTACTGGGTGCTCGACGTGGAAGTCGACGAGCCCCAGGGCGAAGCCTCAAGCGGTGAATCTCCCTTGGCGGAGTGGGGCGGGATGCGGGAGCTGGAGGAGCTGGGGCGGAGGGTGCAGGATGGGCCGTGGAGGGTGGCGGAGGGCTCCAGGCGGGCTCAACCGAAGCGCAGGCATCGGCATCAGCTTCGTTCTTCCCAATTTGTGATAGGCTTCCCACTGAGGGTGGCCTCACATAATTGGCAAGGCAAAGTGGGTGCGGATATCCCAGGCTTTGGGGAATGGCCGGAGCACTACAAGGAGCGAGGCTGGGTGATCGTCGGAGTCCAGGAGCACAACCTATCGTCGCAGAAGGTGGAGAAGCTCCAAGTCGACGGCTTCGCAGTCCTCGGCAAAGCGGCTGCAACTGGTGCGGGCTCGCGTCTCTTGGGGGAGTCTTGACGTTGGTGGCCAACTATCTGGCACCGTGCGCTACCATTGTACAGGCGCCTGTTCCACACCCACAGCAATTGTGGGTGAGGCTGTCGTCTGGGAGCGCGACGGAGTCGGATGTGTTCGTCGGCAACGGCTACTTCCCCCAAGAAAATCAACGAGAGGAATCTATTGCAGCCTATGAGGCGTGGCAGGCGGCCGTCTCCTACTTCGCCACCAAAGGTCATGTGGTTACGGTTGGTGATGCTAATGCTAAGCTGGGGCCCGCCAGAATAGCGCGGGAGGAGGGAGTGGTGGGCCCCTTTGGCGAGATAGATGAGAGGGGTAGAGGGGTTAGGAGTGAGAATGGTGAGTTGCTGGCTGCGATGCTTGTTGCCACGGGGTTGCGCAATCTCAGTGGGTTTTCGCAACCACGGGGGGACAAATATTGGTGGTCTAGGCAGGAAAATTTAGGTGGACGAAGGCATCTGCTGGATTACATCTGCGTCTCTTCCGAGCTGCAAGCTTCGGCGTCGACGAGGTAGACCTTGATACCGACCACAAAGCTGTGTGGGCGGAACTGGTCTGGGGGGGACAGCCACCCCCCAAAAAGCAGGTAAAGAGGTACAAAGCATTCAAGGCAGAGCGCTTGATAGGCAGGGTAGTTGAGGGTAAGGAGAGTGAGCTGTCTAAGCTTAGGTTGAAGTACGACGAGACCTTTGCAGCTGGTATATCGGGGCTGTTGCCAGATGGCCTCCCAGATCTATCAGCAGTGGAGGACCCGGATGAGCTTCAGCAGGAGGTAGATAGGGTCGCTAGCTTAGTGGTCCGAGCTTTCACGGGCGCAGCCGTGAAGGTCTTGGGAGTTCGGGTGATTAGGCCAGGGTTTACTAATGCATGGTTTGATGAGAGTCTTAGGGAAGCGATTGCGCGACGGAGAGAGGCATACGGCCTCTGGCGAAGGAATGAGGCCAACCGAGAGGCCTGGCAAAGATATAAAGAAGCGAGGAAGGCGGTCAGAAGGTTATGCAAGGAGAAGAAGGAGCAAGCGTGGAAGCGGGTCCAGAATGACACCGCTGCCAACTTCAGGAGCGCTACCATGGCCACGTACTGGAAGCTGTCAAAGCGTTTGGGCGGGGTTCGGCGGTCGAACGCTTTTGCTCCTGTTCGGAAGCCCGATGGCACTCTGGCATGCACACTCCGGGAAAAACTACAAGAATGGGAAGAATACCGCCGACGTATGGTGGTCCCCAAAGAAAACCAGTTTTTGGAGGATGCATGTGTAGAGGAAGTCGGTTCTGATGAGGAAGCAGCGCGGATTGAGCCCGAGCGGAAGGCCCTCGAAACCTTCCAGTATAACGACAACCTGCGCGACCAATTCGAGGCCATGGCGCAAGCCGAGGAGATCCGGACTGAGACGGGCCCGCTGGACTATGATTACACCGAGAAGGAAGTGGAGCTCTGCCAGGAAAATCTCCAGAATCACAAAGCGTGCTCACCGGATAAGATCAAGAACGAGATGCTCAAGTACGGAGGCACGCGGATTGTGAGCTTTCTGGTGCGCTTCTTCAACTGGTTGAAATCGTGCGAATACACCCCCAGCGACTGGGGCAAAGCGATTATCGTCAACATCCCAAAAGGAGGCAACCCAACCGATCCGGAAAATTGGAGAGACATCGCGATTCTGAGCTGTCTGGGTAAGATGTATCTGTCCCTTATGGCGGCGAGGCTTACGGCTTTCATCGATCAGCCGGGCAGGCTGCGCCCAGAGCAGGGTGGGTTCCGGCCAAAACGTAGTACGGGGGACCAGATTTTTGTTCTTAAGGAGCGTCTGCGCCTTAGACAACAAGCTGGCCTCCGTTCTTTCGTTTTGTTCGTGGATCTGAGAAAGGCATTCCCTACGGTTTGGCGGGCCGGGTTGTTTCAGAGGCTGACCCAGATGGGGGTACAGGGCAAGTTCTATCGCATTCTGCGGCGTTTTTACCGAAGAACGTCATTGCGAGTGCTAGTCGATGGCGAACTCACTGGTGAAGTGCTGGACGAGATGGGAGTTCAGCAAGGGTCGCCGTTGTCACCGTCGCTGTTCAACGTCTTCATGGATGAGCTAACGGTCCGAATCGAGAAAGAGTTGGAGATCGAGGACCTCAACCGCATCGAAGACATACGGACCCTGCTTTACGCCGACGACGTTGCGGTAATTGCGCATAGTGTCACGGAGCTTCAACAGATTGTAAATGTCGTGGCGACATTCGTGGAGGACTATCGGCTTGAAATCAACCTGAAACCGGGCAAGACGGAAGTCATGCCGATATACGGGCACGCCAAGTCAAAAAAGTCGCCCCCATGCGTGAGGTTCCGGGGCAAGGTTCTCAACGTCACCGAGCACTACAAATACCTGGGAGTTCTGCTCACGGACACCCTCTCCGATAAACCGCAAGCGAAGCGGGCGGCGGAAATCACTGTAGCGGGAACGGCTGCCTGCTACCCCCTCTGGATTGCCCATGAAGTTCCAGCGCGTCTTCGGCTGATGAATTGGCAGCAAATGGTTGGCGCAAAGTTGCTTTACGCATCGGCTTTTTGGGATCTGCCGGGCGCCAACAAACTGAGTAAGCTGGAGGGCGCGTTGGTAGCGCCCCTGCGGGTCATCTTGGGTGTTGGTACGCGCACAAGCGGCTGCATCACCAGGGGTTTAGGCCGCACGCCGAGTTTTAGCATCCTTGCCAAGGCGGCCCGGCTTCGGTTCCTAGGGCGCATCGAGTTACTGGACAACACAGCGCTAACACGCAGGCTTTACAACACGGGTCGGTGCAAATGGAAGGAAGATACGGAAAATTTGATCTTAGCAGATCACAGGCTGCGGGAGGGCTTGGATGCGCTCAAGCGGGTCGTGAACGAAGATGGCACGGTAGATGATAAGGACTGGCGGGACGCTCTGGCGAACTGGAACGAGGTGGTAAAGCAATGGTCTGTCCGGCAGGAAGTAGCTGGCTGGGAGCGGCAGGCTAAGCCCTCTGATGGGCTTAGGGTGCTGCTTAGCCAGATGTCTTCCCGCTCTGCTTTCCCACGTTGGCGGGCGCTGGAGGGGGAAGTCACAACCTTATCAGAAGGCGATTGTTGAGCTGCAACAATCGCCTTCGCCTCTACCGATCCAAATTTGGCTCATGCTCGCCGGACTGCTCAAGATGTTTCGCTTTGTGTGGCACTGAGGTTAACGAGTCGTTACGTCACTTCCTGCTGCGTTGCCCAACGTTTGCGAGCTCTCGTGAGGCACTGTTTAAGTTTATCGATGAGGCGCAAGCCCGGCAGCCCCTCGTGCTGAATCGAGGAGGGCTTTATCACAGGGAACTGCGGGAGGCAGAGGAGGAGATGAGGCTCTTCAAAGAGGAATGGCTGAAGGGGGAGGATGAAAAGATGGCGGCGATGCTCGGCGGTTTGTTTATCCCTGTCCCAGAAGAGGTGGAGGAGGAGTTAGGAAGGTTTGTTGCCACCATCTGGAAGGAGTGGGAGGAGTTGGAGGCGCAGACCAGGGAGGCAGAGGGGGCGTAGGAGGAGGAGGAGGTGATCGACCTCACGGTCGTTCAGGAGGTGGGTAGAAGGAGGGGAAGGCCTAGTCAGGTAGAATGTCTGGCTAGATCTGTTGTAGGTGGAGGTCAGCGCAGCGTCGCGGACTTCTTCTCGGCAGATAACTCCTCTCACTCCTTGCACCCACTTGCACATGCACAGCACGCTCATTTGCACATTGCACTGCCAGTCGAGTCTTTGGAGCGGAGCCGCGTCACCGAACGGCCCCGTGCTACCAATGGAGGCACATGTCCGACAGGATCAAAGGCCAATTGACTGATAAGTCTATGATTATTATGATTACTGTTATTATTATTATTATTATTATTATTATTATTATTATTATTATTATTATTATTATTATTATTATTATTATTATTATTATTATTATTATTATTATTATTATTATTATTATTATTATTATTATTATTATTATTATTATTAATACTTAGGTGTACAGCAATCGAAGCGGCCAAAGCTTAAGTGGACTGGTCATGATCAGAGGACGCGTACGTATCTGATAGACTGGCACGAGGAGGAAATCGAACCGATGCAGATGCAAGAGGACAGCGGAGAGGATGAAAGCCAAATTGCGCAAAACAGTGATGAAGACGATGCATATGACAACCAACAAGGAATCAATTCCCCTCACTTTCTGCTGTACCCCGAAAGCGCAGGACTGCTCCAGTTCCAGGAGGAGGTAGAAGGCGATGGTCTGCAAAGTGCATTGTTCCCGGGTGGCCTCTTAACACGGGGGGCAGTTTTGGACATGCTGGCGGAACTTGCAGCCTTTCATCACGCTCCACGCGACCTGATGCAAGGCGTGGTGGATATATTAAACCTAGTTGCCTTGGACGGCGGCGCGCCTGCACCTGTCCTGCCTACCTGGTCTAGTTTCGTGAAATCTATGGAAAGAGCTACGAAAAGAATCAGGAAAAAATACTTCATCTGTCCGCACGGATGTAAGGAGGGAGTGTCGAAATGGAAGGGTTCAGTTCCCAAGCGATGTGCAAGTTGTCACGAAGACATTAGCATTACACCTGAAGAAGTATCCAAGTGGATTTTACGACATTTGGACGTGAAGGAATCTTTGGATGCAGTGCTGGCACATCCCGGTAGGTAATGAATGTTCCCCCCCCCCCCCCCTTCCAGGCACGCACGCACACATACACACACACGCAAACAAATTAGTGTCTGCATTGATAATTGTCGCAGTTGGGAAAACTTTCCCAACCTGCGACAGTTTTCCCAAAATGGAAACACTTTCCCAGACTGGGAAAACTTCCCCAGAGTGAAAAAAACTTTCCCAGAGTGAGAAAACTTTCCCAGACCGGGAAAACTTTCCCAGACTGGGAAAACTTTCCCACATTGGGAGAATCTTCCCAGACTGGGAAAATATTCAACGTAGCTGTATATATATATATATATATATCGTATATGTATGCGTAAACTGTGGCGTACCTGCTGCAGATGTACAAGACTACCTCCCAGTGGGCCACAGGGCGGACATGCAAACACATTTGTACATACCGGATGAGTTCAAGGGTTCCCCTGCCTGGAATGCCTTTGTCTAACCCCAACGTCCTGTCCCTGGCTCTCTTTTTCGATGGAGTTCCTTGCTTTCGGCTGGTAAACACTACTTACACTGTCCACCTGGTGATATTGGAAATACTCAACCTGCCTTTTTACTTGCGTGCCGACCCACGGTTTACAGTTTGGAGCGACATCATACCAGGGCCCAGTAAGCCACAGGTATTGAAACCCTGGCTGAAGCCACTCATGCTGGACCTAGAAATCAACGAGTGGAACCTTGTGTTTACTTCCGCGGATTACATTGCGCAGGTGCAATTGATGAGTCACAAGCAGTTAGGGTACGATGGCTGCACCAAATGTGAAATGAGAGCTGTCAAAGTGGGTGATTTTTATGATTGGCGGCATCAGGAAGGCGCCGACCCTCCTCCAAAAAAAACACACACCAAAGCAATCACGTACGGAACAAATGCTCTGATTAGCGCACAAGGACATTACAAAGGCTTCAAAGATGTCCCTCTGTTTGCACACTTACAGGAAGACTGCATTCAGCAATCAGTGGAAGACGCGTTGCACCTTGTCGAGGGCTGCATCAAACGTCATCTTTTTCGACTGCTTACTGGTCAAAAGATTGTTGAGAGACCTGGCACGGGACGCAGGTGGGAGGATTGGTTGCAGAGTCTGAAGGACTGGAAGCTCCCGCCGGCGAGTCTGAAGATCCTGGACGAACGCTGGCTCAAACTTTGCGCTGCCACGGGGCGAACTACAAACGCTGCGCCGTACAAAAGTCCTGGTTCATTGACTGGTGAAAAATGGTAACATGTAACATCATCGCCTTTGGAAGTACATCCACGTATACTCTCTCCTTTGTCACCCTCTCTCTCTCTCTCTCTCTCTCTCTCTCTTTCTCTCTCTCTCTCTCTTTCTCTCTCTCTATATATATATATATATGTATATATGCGTGTATATATGTATTATGGGAAACTTTTACCAGCTTAGGAAACTTTTCCCAGTTTAGGAAAACTTTCCAAACCGGTTAAACTTTCCCAAACTGGGAAAACCTCCCCAAACTGGGAAGATTCTCCCAAACTGGGAAAGTCTTCCCAAAACAGGAAAAGTTTTCCAAACTGAGAGATTTCTTCGAATTCCCCACGCATATGCATGCATATGGGTGTTGTACATGTATATATACTTCCTGGCATATGCATCCGCATGGTAGATACATTCTGGCGTTACAGTGCGGGGAGTGGATTTTTGATGACCTTCTCAGTGGCGATCGCAAGCAGTACGTTGTCACCTTGTGCACACTGTTTAGATTGCTTGCCTCCTCAAGGATCACGGGGCGTGTCGTGGGAGCTTTAGCAAGGCTGGAAAGACGATTCCAGACTCTGCATCGTGAGCTTCTACCCCCGATTGCTGCTCCCTTGGTGTTTCATCGCATTGGACATATCATTGAGAGTGTCCAGCTGTTTGGGCCTGTCTTTATCTTTTGGACTTTCCGTTCTGAGAGAATCATGGGACAAGCTGTGCGCAAGCTTCCCAAAAGGAGTGAGTAGAAGCCTGCCTGGAAGGAGTAATTATCAAGGGCCAGCTGGCAAGGCATAAACTGGGCACTATAACAATGGCGGAAGATGCATTGCTTGCATGTCTAGCGATTGCTCCAGCCACCAAGGCTGATCACGAAGAGCCAGAACTCTCTGGAAAAGCGTCGAGGAAAAAGCGCGGGCCGCTGACCGGGCCTACTACTAGTAGGGAGGAGTATGTATCCAAACTGGCACACACCTTGATTCAGCGCAGGGAGAGGTTAGGTCATCGCTTGAACCTGGTTAAACATCCGAATGGCACGCCACTGGTCCTGCAAGCACCGAGGCATTTGGCACAATGAGAACTGCAGGCAGTGAGGTACAGACTGCTACTACAAACATATTCTTCGCTGTACAAATCCAAGATGCAGTATTGATGCATTTTGCACACTCTTGGTTGTGCACTTGCGTCTACTGCATTCAGCGTACATCGAAGCGTATGTTTTCTCACTACTTCTTGTGTATATCTGCACAGACCAATCTTGAGGGAACACGAAACCCTTTTCATGCCTGAGGATGAAGAAGCCCGACGGGGAATTCCATTTACTCAATTCGTGTGCGATGGAAAGCGCTTTACTTGTGATGATGGCAGGGAGCGTAAGTCAGAGTCAAGCACACTTGCGCAGGATTGTTCATCAAGTTTTGTCATCCTAAGAGACAACACTTACTGTTTGGTGCATTCAGGTCTGCAATTGGTTGTTTCAGAGGGCTTAGTGCCCAGGTTTCTGAAAGTGACTTCATTTACAGTGGAGCAGGAAGGGTTCTGGCAGAACGTCCGACCCTTATACGCCCTCCTGATCGACCAGTAAAGAAGTGGGTTCGTATGGATAAAGTCTTGGGTTCGGCTATAGCTTTTAAAAAGCCAGGTGCGGATCACAACTTGCGCATTCTTATACCAAAATTCGCTTTTGAATAATACTGTTTGTTTTAATTAAATTAGAGAACAGTTCCCCTACAATACCTCCGGATCCGGATTAATATTAGTACCGAAAATTGTACTAAACATAGACTGGGAACTATTATCCTAATATAAAAAATCTTCCCAGACTAGGAAATATTTTCCCATAACAAAACTATTTTCCTAGATTAGGAAAACATTTCCTACTTAGACAACATTTCCTATCTAGGAACCTGTTTACCATTCTGGGAAAGTAAAAAACATTTCCCAATCTGGGAAAATATTTCCCAAACTGGGACAACGCTCCCAGTTTTTGAACATTTTTCATGTCCACCCTGCGTTTGGCCCTTAAAAAAGCTTCAAGTATGGGAAAATTATTCCCAATCTGGGAAAATGCCAAAATTTTTTCCTGTTTTGTGACAATATTTTCCCGATTTAGGACAATATTTTCTCAGAATCTGATCGGGAAAAATTTTCTCAGATCGGGAAAAATTTTCTCAGATCGGGAAAAGTTTTTGACCCCCTGTCCCCGTAGTGTCTGTCTCATAAACAATTTGTCTTGCCTTAGGCTTGAGAGGGATGTGGTCTGTTGGCTTGATCCTCTAGGCTTCGTCGATGGACAAATTGATCTGTGCGGCCACCTCGTTGGCGAAGAGCAGATCTACGCGACCGGGCAGGTGGGATGACACGTAAGTAGTGATCGCATGGAGCGGCGACGTAGGATTGGCGGAGACAAAAAGTTCGATGCCATCGGTGAGTGATGCGTCGATGCCGACGGATGAGCGTGTTTCCACAGGGACTTCCGAATGGTGAACCCGTGCTGCATAGCCCATGAAAGGCGGGCGACGCCTTTGCAGTTGCAGGCGGAATCCAAGGTGCATGATTGTAGTCTTACCAATAGGCGGGCGGTTGAGAGGGTGTTTCGCGATCCAAACACATCCGGTAACCACTGTCGGGATTGTCGCGATCCGTAGGGGTGGAGGCGTTGGTACCAATGGAGAGGACGAGCGGGACCGGGTAGTTCTGTGAAAAGCGCGAGGAGTGTTGCGAGCAGCGGCCGATGGTGGCTTCCAGTCACAGTGCTTCTTTAAATCGTCTTGGCAACGTTGCCGACGAAGTTTACATTCCTCGAACGAATGTTTAGGTAATTGATCCTTCTTCAAAAAGCTGTTATGCTCCTTGCAGTAGGCGCAGGGTATACCCGTGAACGGTTTGCGTTTGGTCTGATTGGACGGTTTACTCGGTCGGTCTTAGTCGTCACTGGACATAGACATCTTCTTCGAAGGGATCTCCACAGCGTTGGCTCCCGTGAGATGTTGTCGCGATGCCAGCCTCTTCTTGCTTGGGTCTTCCTTCTTGACCGGGTGAGTCGTCTTCAAACGTTTGTCCGGGCGAGTCGAAAACTGTGAGGGAGCGGTCTGGGCCATGGCGTCGGCCTTACGCTTTTGTCGAGAAGGGCGGTTAGGGTTTGCATTCTCTGAGGCTGTCTTTCTTGCTGGGGCCATTGCTGTCTCCGACGGTCAGTACAAGTGGGTGGCTGGCCTGGGCGAGTGAAGTCCCGCTTGCGCGTAGATGGATCTTCAGTCGACACCGTGCGGACCGGGATTTCCATCGCCACAAGGATACTCTTGCATGACGTTGGGGTCGAGGGTCCTGGCCCAAGGGAGGAGGTCATCCAGGTTGCGCGGCCATCCGACGCCGTAGGTGAGCAGGACTTGATCTGTCTGCTGATTCCAACGATCGCGTTCCATCGGGGTTCACATGCGCCCTAGTCCTCGATCTGGTTCCCGTCGCTGATATCGATGCTCACGCCGGTCACACGTGCGGCCTCGTAGTGCGTGATGCATCGGTTGACGTACGCTAAGACAAGAGTTGCTCCTTCCTAAAGCGTCGTAGGTTGAGAGCTTGGAAAGCTGACTTCCGTGTGTCGTGTTTATCCAGACGGCCATGGATGAGGTCGCGGATGAACTGTAGCCAGATGAGGGACAACGAGCACCATACTTGCATACCTGCTGAATAGAGTCGGTGACGCGGACGAAGCGAGCCCAACAGGCGTCCATGATGGCAACTGTAGCTTTATTTCCCCACGCGCGAACGTTGTTGATGGCGTGCATGATGGCCAGTTGGATCGGCGTGTTGGCGACGTGGTAGTTGACCGCCAATGCGCGCGCGAAGGTAGCTTGGTTCGGTGTCGGTATTGCCGTCGGACTCGACAGAATGAACATGGCGCGGCGTGCGGGTGCGGATCCATAAGGTCGTGACAGCATATACATTTGGTAGCCCGAGGTGGCGCCTGAATTGCTGGAGCGAAGGACCATACGTGGCGGCGAAGACTGAGATGATGTTCCGTCGCCGGAGGAGCCTGCCGAATGAGGCGTTGGTGAAGCCTCGGGCTGTCGAACGGAGGTGTCATTTTCTTCCGTCACTTCGTTTTCTTCCTGTTGTTCTCGTGCTCGTTCTCGTTCTTGTTCCTCTTCAAGTTCGGTGGCCGCGCCTTCTGCTTCTGCTGCCGCTCTTGTTGCTGCTTCTGCAGCAGTTTGGGCTGCTGTCGCGGTAGGAATTAATATTGCTGTATCTTCAGCAATCTGGGCTTCCGTTGTGGTAGGAATTGCTGGAGGTGCAGAGCCTTCCGGGATGGGTGCCAACGTGCTGGTGCCCGAACTTGACGACGCTGGTGCAGGTCGCAGTGTCAGACGTACAGGTGTCAGCGGGGGACCAAGAAGGGCCGTAGCGGGTGGAAGAGTCGGGTTGAGCGCCGAACTCGAAGTGAGCAAACCAGTGTCGTAGGATTGTTCGACAACAGGTGTGTTAGGTCGCTGCGGGGACGAGAGGAGAGTACCGAGAAAGGATGGCATAGCCAATGACCGATTTACCGGCTCATTTGTTCTACCAGCGAGTAGGGTCGACAAAGGTTGCACTATGGGGCGCGGCAACCCGAGCGAGGCGTCCAGTACGTATGAACGAAGCATCCGGGGACGGAAAGGGCATGTTGGGTATCTGGGGCATGAAGGGTGGAATGGACTGACGAAGTGTCGGCGCACCTGCAGATGCTGGGGCTGAAGGCAGTATCGGAGTTGACGGAGTCATTGTAGCTGTTTTGGAAGTCTAGAACGTCGAAGGGTGGGTTGGGTGGGTCGTTGTCGAAGAAGAGCTTCCAGCGGGGTGCAAAGTAATTGGACCAGTCCGAATCGATGGGGGAATGGATGTGGCACCAACGGCTGTACCCAATAGAGCAGTGACCGTAATGATCCAGCCAATCCAGCAGTTGAGGCAGTAACTGGGTAGTAGTTGTGGAAGACTTCGACAGGGATGACGTTGCCAATCTGATTCCAGAGTTTCTCTGCAACTGCCAGAGATCCGGTAGGTCCCAGGTACTGGGTGTAGACTTTAGCGTCTGTCCAATCGGGATTACGAAGAAGGTCTAGGCTAGCTTGAGGGGCAATGGGGACCTGAGGTAGCGATGTGGCCTTATCCTTATGATTCTTTCGTAAAATATCGCGTTCATCGCCCACGTAACTGGTCAATAAATCGTGGATAAATTGGACTGTTTGGGTGCGGGAGAGGTTTGCATGAGGGCGAGTAGTCTTCCCAGCCTTGATTTCCTCCTGGAATTTTTTGTCGGTGCGCAGAGTATCCGGACGAGAACCCAGGATAAAACCAGACACATACTGTGTTGGTTGACTGCATAGTGTGTATGAGGGCAGAGGAGGGCCACAAAGATTGAACGGCAGGTGAACAATCTGTCGAGACATATGTGGTTTTGGTTACCTCTGTTTTAATACGTTGTTGTATAGCCACTCCTGAAGGAGAGGTCTTTCCAAATCGATCTGTCGACAGAACACACCAACTCTGTGTGTGTAGTTTTCTCTTGAATGGAAAACAATTCAAATTGTGTCAGTTTGTATACAACTCTTCAAGTAGGCAGATACAACGAACTCTTAATAGAACACTATGGCTGCTTTGAGTCCTGACTCAGGTGAAATACCAGTAAATAGTAAAGAGGTCACTTCGTTTATTTACGTAATTTCGAACTCTTGGCAGGCTTGGATGCAACTTACGATCAAGTGTCGAACGTAGATTGTGAGGTCTCCAGTTCTCAAACGGATAGTGTCGCGAGTCTTCAAGTTAACAGTCATAAAACGGATAGTCGGGTTGGTGGACTTGAAAATTCCCAAATCGATTTGGGAAGCCTTTAGATGAAAATGACTGGGAACGGAAAAGACAGTTAGATATTGTGTTTTTCCGTGAATCCTTCTCTTTGTCCACAAAATTTACCGTAAAACGCGTTTCACGGGAAATCGGGGGAAAAGGTAATGCAAATGGGAAAAGTGGCAATAGCTAAAAAGAACTTTGAACTGATCGTTTGAAATCATTTCTGAACGGAATCGAAAACTAGTTAGTGAAGTCGAAACGTCGTGCAGAGGAGAATTTGATGAACTGGTCAAAAAGAGTGTTTTTATCAACGGTAAAGGTTTTGGCCGGTCGTTAAGGTGCTCAGTCTGATATACTACGTTGTCGCTTGGCAGCAGGACCTCATTCGAGATCGCTGGTTGTTCAAGCGGCTTTCCCGGGCCCGGCCCTGCATCTTCACTTTCTCTAGTCCTCTTCGTCTTGTATTCATATGTCGTCCGGAGGATGTTAGTTGGGAGGGACAGGTAGTGAAAAAAGGAAAGAGAGTTAAGTCATACAAGTTGTGGGGCTAATAAAGTATTGAATTTAGTATGGAACAGTAGTAAGAGGAGCTGTTTTGAGGTTGCGACTTCAATAATCCTGGTATGAACGAGAAACCAAGGTTTCCGACAGCAGTTTCTCGAGGTAATAAATTGCTAAAATATTGCATGTTTTTCATGTGTTCCACAGTTTGGGACCTTCCGTAACTCTGTGTGCAATCGGTGCGGCGATTGGTGTCGTTGCGGTTTTGTTCTCTGCTCCTCCGACAGAGGAAACAGCATTTTTCACATAACCCTCTTCCACAACTTTTTGGGGAGTAAATAATTTCGATAGGGTGGTAGGACGCAGGAAAGCGACGGAAATTTCGGAATCAGTGCTGCTTTCGCTGGTAATTCTTTGCAAGTTTGAGGAAGCTAGGAAGGGAAGGGAGCAGTTGAAGCTTTATTCCTCTGCCAAGGCATCCCCTCACAATTGAGTCCTCTGAGCAAGGTTATAGCAAGGTGGCCAAGGAAGGAATGCCTTGGCAGAGGAAAGTCAAATTTTCCAACAAGAAATCCAAAGCTCATGCTCACGGACCCACCTCCAAAACAAGTTATTGTGCTCAGCTTACAATCCGAGATCAAGTTTCCCATTCCGACTTTTCTAATTTGATGACAAGT
>WBZZ01005541.1:117500-130000 GCA_019918135.1 Paulinella micropora
CCTACCTACCCTACCTAAATATTCACGCAGCTGTCTGACCACGGTGCAACATTCGTCTTTCAGGTGAAACGATGGGAAACGCTTGGGCCATCTGTGATTGTGAAAGCTCGAGACTTTCGAGGTCTTGAGCTTTCACAATCACAAAGCTTCCGGACCCTTCCCGCGAAGAAATGTTGAGGAGTCCGGACCCTTCCCCTGAAGGAACGTTGACGCTTCACGAGTAAGTTTCTACCTTTGCATCCCTAGGCCTACCCCTGCCTACCTGCCTACCCGAGATCCTTTACCTCCTACCTGCCTACCTTACTTGACCTGCCTACCTACCTTGACCTACCTTGACCTACCACCTACCTACCAACCTACCCACCTACCCACCTACCTACCTACCTACCTACCTACCTACCTACCAACCTACCTACCTACCTACCTGCCTACCTACCCTACCTAAATATTCACGCAGCTGTCTGACCACGGTGCAACATTCGTCTTTCAGGTGAAACAATGGGAAATGCTTGGGCCATCTGTGATTGTGAAAGCTCGAGACTTTCGAGGTCTTGAGCTTTCACAATCACAAAGCTTCCGGACCCTTCCCGCGAAGAAATGTTGAGGAGTCCGGATCCTTCCCCTGAAGGAACGTTGAAGAGTACGGAACATTCCCTCGAAGAAACGTGGAGGAGTGAGTCATCTCCTTTCAGATACAAAGAATTTGCAGGTGGAGTTAGTTCCAGGCCATTTTGCGGTGGTACCACACCCTGCGCAAGTGTCGGCGACAAGATTACGGTAAACCATACCCTTCGTCAAGTGCAAAGTTGTCGGTGTGGTTTTCAGCAAAGGTGAATCTCGGCAAACCCCGACAAAGATAGGGGTGTGGCTCTCAGCCAAGAGGGGCGCATGACTAACTAACTCGCCTTTGCATACCATTTCATTTCGTCGCATCGTTAAGTGACGGACACCCCTTTTCACGTTATGTTTGCGTGATGTAGCATGAGATCAGATTCTTTGTTCCGGGGGCGTAGATCGTGAAGAGTCATCATCAGATCAGGTTCTTTGGTTCTCTGTTCCTGAAGCTGAAATATACGATATTTCGTCCCTGGGGTCGAAATTGTGAAGGGACAAAAATGTTTAGCTTCAGGAACAAAGGATCTGAAAAAACTGAGAAAACTGTTTCGATCTTGAGCACTGTTTGAGAAAACTGCTTGTGCGTGGCGTATTTTCTCAAGACTCTCCATCTTCAACTCGAGGTTGCGGGGGCCCCAGCAGGCCGCAGATGGAGAGTCTTGAGAAGACTGAGAAAACTGTTTCAAACGACTCATCGGACGACTGTTTCGATCTTGAGCATGAAGCGGGCTGTCTCGGGTGCGACTGTTGTACTATTCCTTGTGATTCGCATTGACTCTATGTAGATGAAGTTCAATGCAAATCATCAGTAAGTATCATGAAAGAGACCAGATACGGCGCCAGGCCCGGGCTGAGGCAAAAGAGGCGGCGGCGACAACGCATATTAATGACACAGGCTTCAAGAGTGCAACAAGAAGAAATGTGGCGTTTTTTGGAACTTCTTTTTTTTATTTTTTCTTGCTGCATTCTTGAAGACTTTTCTGGAGTGCAACATAGAAGCCGGCTTGCGTTTTTCAACTTGGAGGCTGCCACCGCTGAGCCTCAGTTTTTATTTTTCAACAGTAGCAAGCACGTTGAAGTTACACTTGATAGAATTTCAAATTTTCAAGTTTGAAGCCCTGATTTGGTGATGATTTTTTTTCAGCGCAAGCACGATTGTTAGCATTGTTTTTTTTTTTTTTTTTTCTTTCTTCTTCTTCTTCTTCCACGAGTTGAACCTAGCCAAAAACTTTTATAGTACTGTCACTCAGGGTATGGTCAAAAATTATCACTCATGAACGTAACAAATCGTAACAATATTACCGTGGCTGGCAACTCTCACATTCAAGCTCCGGTCATGACATAATTCTACCTGCGGCAGGCAGTTCAAGTTTTATGATCCCTCAGTCAGCCGTTACTAGGTTAAGTCATAAAATTTTGCACATTACCCGATCATGTACTTCAACGGTCTTGACTGCTTTTTGTCTTTGCGTCACTGAGATAATATAACGAGACATCATTCACTTTTGAGGACTGTGTTTGGTTATATTACCGACTTACTCTTCCATTCAGCAATCGTTGGGGATAATTTAGTACACTTCAGAATTCGAGTCAAGTTTACACACAGTTTTATCTATTAAAAAAATTGAATATATTGTAACCGGAACAGCTACTCTGACAGTTAGTCGTACCTCAACTGTAGAGGGGCAGACCAAGCATAAGAGTCAAGTAACGACAAGCCGGACAACACTTGATGCCACTATGTAATGTACGGGCCGGCCGACAATCCCTTTGCCCCCTTGGGGGAAGCCGATGTAAGCGGTCGACCCCCACGCCGAAGACTGACTCCTCATTCGAAGGCGCCCTCGACCGACCGATACATGACATGAAGCATCCCGGCTGTCGAATAAGTAAAAATAATTGGTCCACGTCCAGTGCGAGTCTCCCATGAGAACTCGTGCCCCCGAGCCTAGCTCTTTCACCTCAGGCATTAAAAGAAATGCCCCGTCTTGATCTCCCCTTTCCCGTAGAAAAATCAAAGTAGCCAATGATCCGTAAGCGACATCAGACTTCGTAGCTTCACGTTTTGATTTGTTTCCGAGGTCGTCCTCGACCCCTGTGCTCTACTGCTTCCGACTGCGTCTCTTGAGCCCTTCTCTTCTTCGCCGCCACTTCTTTCTCACATCTTGGTGCACCTATCAACAAAAATGATATGCCCGCACTTTGGACTTCGTCCCAAATACGAAGCGGAATCCTCCTTTCCTCTGTTAACTCGAACGGCATATCCAACACCACCCTTGGCATCATTTGCACCGTCCATGGTGTAAAATCCTCATCGTCCTTCTCGATGGACGCATCCCACTGCTCCAAATCTTTGCCGTCTCGAAATACTGGCGCAAAGATTCTTTCCCGCGTCATATCAATAACACTCTTGCTCCTCCAAAAGTGCATTGTCGGAGCAAGTCCCAACGCAGCCCGTACCCGCGTTCTAGGCTGTACATACGTAACCTGCATTAAAAAGAAATAATCAAAGTCCTTATCCATGACCGTATCCTCGTGCGGTCGACATAGATAGAACTTATCAACCTGCCAGTCGATCTTAGCCACTTCCTTACCGGCTATCCACGGTTTGTTCCATACCGTGCCTTTCCGATCCGACATTTCCGATGACTTCGGAATTTCCCTCCCATCTTTGACGTCTACCTTGACGTCCGAAGCCGAACGATCCTGTTGTCCAGCATTCCTGGCCTCAGCCTTTTCTTCCTTCTGTTGCTTTCGCAACGCCTCCTCACGCTCCTTGCGCGTATGCAATGCTGGTGGCTGTCTAAACGCTGGTGCAATACGCCTCAGCGCTTGTTCCTCATTCTCGTCCTCCAGCAAATAAGGACTGAACTTCGCCAACCGACGAACATGAACAATCTGTTCCCTTCCACGTGCCCCCGTAGGTGCAATCTTGTAATTGTACGCACCCGTCTGACGTACTATCTTAAATGGCCCATGCCACTTATTGTAAAACTTAATCGATACCCCTTTCGGTACCGTCGGTACATACAGCAACACTGTATCACCTTCCTTGTACTCCACATGAGAGTACTTGCCCATTTCCTGTTCCCGCTGAACCTCTCTCAGCGTCTCCCGACACTTCTCAATCGCACTCCGTGCTTCCGCGATCGCTCGTAAGCGAACTCCTAACAGTTCACACGGTTTCCACTTATCAGGCGGAACAACAGTTCCGTCGGCGTGTTTAACGCCCGTCCATAGACCACCTGATGCGGACTGACACCCCGCGCGTGTCCGCCTAACGACGCCGAAGCTAAATTGTTGACAGCAAACGTGAACATAGGTACCACAAAAACCCAGTTAAGCTGGCTGTTCTTACAATAAGTCTTCAACGCTGCCTTCAACGTCCTGTGAACGCGTTCAATCTTACCATTCGCCATTGGGTTAAAAGCAGTCACATACTGCCAATCGAACCCAAAGAACTTGGCAATCCTTTGCAAAACCTCATTCGCGAAACTCGTTCCTCTATCCGAAATAATCCTTCTCGGTATCCCAATACGGCCGAATACCTGATCAATCAGCGCCGCCGCTGTCACTTCCGCTGTCACATCCGTAACAGGGACAGTAATGACATAATTGGAAGTTCGATCAATAACCGTTAAGAGATATTTGAATTTTCCGTTCCCGCCTCTGGAAAAGGACCCACATGATCGATATGCAAGGTATCGAAAATATCCAGTGATATCATATTCACCCTTAAGCCCCATCTTCGGCCTATATGGCAACTTAGCCATCTGACAATGAGGACAACCCTTCACAAACTCCTTAACCCGTTCTCCCAGGTTATTCCACCAAAAACGTCTCCTTAACGACCACGTCATCCTTTCCACCCCCGGGTGGCTCTGCATAGGACAATGATGCGCCGCAATTAACAAAGACGTTCTGAGTTCCTGCGGAACCCATAACAACCATCGATCCTCCTCATTGGTATATACGCCATCTTTTCCCATATACCAAAGGAGTCCATCCTTTAGTACCAAGCACCGCTTGAGTTTCCTTATGTCAATGTCCTCGGGCCTTGCCTGTGGATTGAGCAGATGTTCTCTCAACTCCTTATACTCCGTACTTTCCTTTGTGAAAGTCCGAAAAGTTTCCACCGACGCCAGTCTGACTGCCGTGTCAGTTTCCAACTGGAATCGAACCTTTTCCGGATGTGCCTCCGGTAACTGAAAAAGATGTTCCTCCTTAACTTTTTCTTCATCCTCCAAGTTAAGGCACATCGGGCCCTTCGGTAACAAGACCGCGTTAAAGGCACCCTGCCTTCCTTCCATAACATCCTCCCCCTCTTTCCTATCCGCGGTCCTTGCTTCCGCCCATAGGATATCCTCACACGCCTCTCTCGCGATCGGCGAGTTTAGCATGCACATTTGTCTCGTGCCGCTACCTCGACTGCTTCCAACGCAGACACTTCCTCGCTGCGCGTGTCACGTTGATTGTTATTATGCGTGAACGGATGATACCAAAGCCCCGATGGCAACTTGGTGTCTTCCGCTCCCTGTTCCTCCCAACCATGTAGATCCACATCATGACCCATGATTGCGAACACCGCCCCCGGCGTTCGAAATTCAAACTGTGCCATTCGCACCTCCTTGACCGTATTACGTCGCTGTAAATCATCAACGGCCTTATCCTTCTGTCCACTCTTGTCCTCATACCGAGAACAAAAATCAGGGACAACATTCCTTTTGCCCTTGATGTAATGAATGAAGTCATACTCCGCCAATTCCAACTGCCACCTGGCCAACCTACCTGTATGATCTCCAGACATGAGCCATAGCAGGTTATGATGGTCCGTTCTAACCAAAATGTTAGGAGTACCCCACAGGTATTCCCGCAACCTCTGGAAAGCCCACACTATAGCGAGTGCTTCCCGCTGCCTTGTGCAGTATTCCTTTTCCGCCGGTATCAGCTGCCGGCTGATGAACATAACGGGCCGCAACTGCCCAATGGACTTGTCCATCTGTTGAAGCACCGCTCCTACCGCGTACGAAGACGCGTCAGTGTCGAGCACGAACTGTTCCTTCCAGTCAGGTAACATAAGAACTCGACCTCCCTGCCTTGGGTCTTTAGCGATCTCATCCTTGAGCTCCGCTATCACTCTCGTGACTTCCTCCGGCCATGTGTCGTCCCCGACCCCTTGCTTCAGGAATTTCCTGACCACCGCTACTCTTTCCGCAAACCCCGGAATGAATTCACCATAATACTGAGCCAGCGATATAAAGGAATGTAAGTCCGTCCGAGTCTTTGGCATCGGCATAGACGCTACATAGTTGCTCTTTTCATATGCAATCGCACACCGACCCTCTGAGATCTCATATCCCAGGTACTGTATCTTTCTTTGTGCGAAGTCACATTTCTGTGCATTCAAGCGCAATCCAAACGCTCTTATACGTCGCAAGACGTCCTGCACGTGTTCCACGTGTTTCTCCATACTCTCTGAATAAATGATAATATCATCTATGTAACAGAAAGCATAATCCTCCGTCGACCCAAGACGAACCACCGTCGCCTCATCGTCGTACTCCTTCCCCAGCATCTTAGTCATAGCATGCTGAAATAGACCCGGAGAGCACTTAAGACCCATCGGTAATACCTTCCACACGTATGTAATCATTCCGACCATAAACGCTGTGAGATACCGACATGACTCATTAAGAGGGATTTGCCAAAACCCGCTCTTAAGATCAAGCGTAGTATACACCTTCGCATGCTTGAGCCGGTTGATCCCCTTCCTGAGATCCGGTACCGGTGTCTCGATCTGCTTCAGAATCTTATTGATCCTATAGTAATTGATACACATACGTAAGGACCCATCCGGCTTGGGCGCCATACGCACAGGTGAAGACACCTCCGATAAGCGTGCCTCAATGATGTCCTTCTCCAAAAGCTCCTGAGTGATTTCCCGAGCCATCCGATCCTCGTGATAGCTCATACGTGACGGTCTCCTGTGACCCACCACGTCTTCACCCAGCTTCCGTCCAAAGTTAGCCTCGTAACCCCGAACAGAGCCCGCCTCAAGAGGCCCAAATACCTCCATATTATTCTCCAAGATACCCTTGAGGGCATCTCGCTCCTTCATAGTACCTTCCCAAGTACTATATTTCTCCGCAATAGCCTTTTCCGCGGCTATCCTAGCCTCCTCAATCTCCTTATGAGAGGCCTTACGTGATAACTGCGCCACATCCTCCATCGGAATAGGCCGCTCATCCTCACGTACCATCGTCCCATGGTACCTAGTTTCCTCCTTGCCTCTCCACTGGGCAAGCTGTGCCACATGATCTATGATAATGGCATATTGCATTGCATGCGTGCGGTGATATATACCCGATATCCAAGAGAAGGCTTGCTTTCTCACATCCGCCATCTCACGTTGCATTAACTTGGCCCCATAAGCCAACGCCTTCTCCTTCGTCCCCAATCGTAAAGCCAAGACCAGCTTATGGCCTCTATGTGGGATCGGGACCGGGTCATCAATAAGATGATCCTCTATATCCTGCCACCACATTTCCGTCCGAGTTCCCACTGGGATGACTATAGTGAAATCATCCACCGATAGCCTGTTTTTCAAGACCTCCTTAATGGCCTTGACTCCCTTAGGGAAAAACAAATTATCATCCCAGTGACTCTTCAAGAAGGCTTCTACGATCGGCTTAGGCTGCTTGACCGGCAGCTTATGTTGGGTAACATTCCAAACCACATGAGACGTCGTGGTCGAATGCACATCTATATAGACATGCTGATCACCGGCATCCTCCATGCCCGCAATCGTACCCCGCAACAATTCCGCTTTTGCTGCGTAGAGGTGTTCCAACCTCGCGTCTATCGCGGCCACTACCGCCTCATCCTTTGCGGAATCCCTACAGTCCACGTTCACGACCCTCACGTCGCGTGGGTCCCTGTAGGCCCAGCCAAAGGTTGTGGTCATGACATATTCCGTCTCCTGTATCTTGTCGTCAGAATTGTCAGCAGCCACACTTGCTTCCCCAGAGTCCCCCGACTCTACTGTGCATACATGGAAGAACGAGGTTGTTACAGGCTCCTGAATGTGGGGTGTGACCGAAGGCTCCGTGCCCTCGGACACCACCTTTGTCCACCCCCAGTCAGCGCGCATGACTGGTGAGACACTCACATCCAAATCGTGCGCTACCGCACATTGGCCTTCCCGCCGTAAAGGTTCATACGGTACTACCTCGTACCGCGGAGCCACCTCGGATCCACCGTACTGCACCACGTTCAGATCCGTATAAATCCGAGCGTGCATTCGTCTGAGGTTCCGCAGCCCCAACAGGAGACCACCAGCAAAGGCTGGGACGACCCAAAACCGATGAGAGAAAGACTTCCCGTCTTTCAAAAGGAACGTAAGCATGACTGACCCTGAGACCCTGGTCATGCCTCCCACTCCCTTGATCCTCAACCGACACGGCCGAAACCCGTGTCTAAACCATGGTTCCCTGCTCCATAGTTCAATAAATTCCTTCCCGAGTACATTCAGAGATGCCATTGTATCATTGCCCACAATGCATTCCTGCTGTACATCCTCAATAAAAATTTTAGTGCATAATAAAGGCAATTCAGCTTTCCCCGGGCCACACCCGTCCGCTGAAAGTGCTTCATAACCACCAAAATATTTACTATCAAGCGCCTCCGACGCTAACTCCACATTAAGGTCCGTGCCTTTATTCATCACCGGACATAGAGTGTCCCTGTGACTATCAAGGTCCTCAACCTGCTCATTTTGTCCATCCTGGCCTTCCAAGGCCACCGCGTCCGTAGCTTCCTGGACTCCCCGCGTTACCACGCGTGTCCTATCATCAAATCGCAGGTCATGAGTAACCATGTCGCCTCCGTGGCCGACAGGCAACTCACCCGACTTATTCTCCCTCCCGACCTCCGAGTCAGGCGCTGGGATTGCCTCCTGGGATCCCTGGCCCCGCACTTGCATTAATGCTTTGCCCTGCACATTCACCAACATGTCCACTAGCGTTATACCAAACGCCATACCCTGGACTTGTTGCTGCGGAGGCATCTGCCCTCCGACGGTCCCCTGACCGCCTCCCATCGGCATACCAGGAGCAGGCAAGATTGGTGCTGGAGGGATGTAAGACTGTCCCCCATAAGCAACCACCTGCTGCTGTGGCTGCCCTTGGTAGAACTGCTGCTGCATCGGCTGCCCGTAGCCTACTGGTAACTGCTGCCCCGGAGCTGGACCCGCATAGTAAGCACCTGCTCCCGCCTGCTGCATATGCGATGAGGGAAAAGTTCCCGCACCCCCCCCCCCCCATACACATTTGCATTAGGAAAAAGGGAACTACCCTGATTGCCGCCCCACTGCGGGCTCCGATTTGAGTTGGGACGTTCCCGTGAATCTGAACGCCCTCCCCGACGTCGCGGTGGAGATCGATCTCGGCTCCGCTCCGGTGACCTATCTCGATTCCGTGAATCGCGTCGTCCTCGGTCGTATCCGCCACGAACATGCCCTCCTCGATCGTATCCTCGTCGATCTCGGGCTTCATCCCTCTCGTCGTAATGACGACCGCCCGATACATGAGTGACCTCACGATCACTACGACGATCTCTGGACCTTGAACGACTACGTCGGTTGTCAAGGTGCCCTCGATCCGACCGATCGCTCGAACTAGACAACGAGCTCGACGAAGAACTAGCAGCCGACCTTGCTGAGGACGCATCCGATGACCCCCGTAAATTCCATGAGGGGTCCACGGATTCATTCCCGTGCCTGCCCGGGATATCTCTTCCCATAGACGCCGGTGCGTCGCCGCCATCTGAAGTGAGAGGGTTCCATACCCTGAACTTTTCCCATTCACCCTTCAAATAAGGTGCCTCACCAGGATCCGTCCATCCCTTCTGATCGTATGCCTTCCGATCACGATCCTGAAGGTTCTTGAGCTCCTGCGAATACTTATTCGTATTCAACAAGCCATGGAAGGGACCCACTGGATAGTCGTAGCGTACCTTCCTCAAGACTTCCTTCTGCACCGAGTCATCCCAGCCTTCAGGATGAAAATTCTGGCAATTGCTCTTGCACATGGCTCCCGATTTGAGCCACAAGGCTCCCGCCTTCTTCATGCACAACGGCCTATGCACCCTGGGGTTGTAGTATGACCTCTGGAACCGTTGACGACCTTGCCCCGGCCCCCTTGGGGTCTCTGACCATATAACTGAGGTCCCCTGCGCGAGTACCCCTGGCCCCAATAAACTTTATCCCCGGGCTCGAATGGTCCCGCACCATCCCCTCCCCCCTGGTTCTGATTACCTTGAGTGGGAGTCCCTGACCTCGGACCCGACCACTTCCACTCATCGATGATGGTTTTCTGGACTCGACGCATGACTTTCCCCAACACGTCTTCATCCACGTTCCATATCTCCGGACTGGCCTCAGGGGTAGACTGTCCAGTACCCTTGAGGAGGTATTCCCATACCTCTGTGTCCGTCTGAATCTCTTTCGCCATCTTAATAAAGACGTGATTGTTCAGATCGAACAATGCCACAGCCGTCAATTTGAAGGCTTCTGCAGGTGTGAGCATAATCACCATGTCCATTATCCTCTGGAACATGTAGTGGAGTACAGGCTTCTTATTCACCATCCACTTGACCTCCGCCTGCAGCTGACTGACCTCCTGTGACTTAGAGGCAAAAACATGGTAGCCCATCTTCTCTGCGAGCATCAGACCAATACTATCGACACACATGGCGTCGAACCGAGTAGACTGCAGCTTTCCCCAAAAAGCTGCCCACACCTCGCTTTGCATAAGCCATTCGTTGTCCACCGATGACTGACAACGAAAGAACCTATCAGCCACTATGGCCACATCCTCAGGCGTATAAATGTTAGCTGAACGACAGACCCGACGTACCTCTGTCAGCCACATACGAAGCTCAGAGATATGCCTAGGAATTGCAACCTTCTGATTGTCCAGAGCAAAAGCCTTCTGGTCACCCAGAAGGCGGTCCACATCCTTCTGGTGACGCTCAATAGTACGACGTCGTTCCTCGTCGTTCTTTTCCATCTTACGGTTCCATGACGAAACCGCAAGCTTTCGTCGTTCTGCCTGGCCATCCCAAGCCACAGCAAAATGATAAAAAGCTTTGGCCATATAAACGATGGCATCCACTACCAGCAATCGTTTCAACGTGACGAGATTTTCAGACGATCCCGCTGTAGCCCAAGTGGGCTTTGTCCCTGAGACTGCCTTGTCCCAGAAGCCATCCATTGCGTCGAAAATGGGCGTGAACACGTCGTCTATTGAGAGCACTTTAGCCCCAACACCACTCTTGGGCCGAAAAATAAAGTTGCCCATTGCGTGCACAGTGGGTGACACTCTGGCCCAAACCTGACTGTGAAACTGAGCAAACTTTTGCACTTCAGTCCATCTTGGATGCCCTTGATCCAAGACATCCCAAGACGGCCAACAGCCAACCAAGTCGTACACAGGCTGTCCGTGACGTTTGACAAAGTCACGAGAAAGGTCTCCAGCCATGGCAGTGGTGCCCCAGGCTTCAGCTTGGACTTGTCCCAACCTCGCTATATTGAGATCGACCATTCCCTCCGTTGATGCCATCAATCTGGACGCATCCAGCCTCTCAGGCGTCCAATAGTGGGTCCCCATGCCCACAGCTTCTGCAATCTGAACCACCATCTCTGCTGCCACCATAACATTGGCCACTGTGGTGCGTCCGATCACAAGTGTGTCCCACACGTTCCTCGTCGAACCAGGCGAGATAGCATTAATGCATTGTCTGACCGTCTGCAATGCCTTTGTGGACGGTAACTGGTCCGCCCAACTATCACCTGTGAGACGAAACTGCCACATCGTCTTCAAATCGTCTTCCAGACGAGCAGAGATGAAGTGCAAAGAGGGAGGTGTTCCCCCTGTTGTCGACGAACTCGACGCTGTGAGGGCTCCTGCCCCCATAAAACGTGTACCAAGAGAGGAAGGTACCAAAGACCCACCCCCCCTAGTATACGCTGGTGTAGAATAAGGGCTGCTTGCTGTCAACATCCTCCTCCTATTCTCACGTGGTAACATATCGAAATGAGAAAGAGAAGAGAGATGTGAGAAAGCAACAAATGACACACACAGCACACACACACAACTGCTCCACACACAGCTTATGAGTTATGCTGGTGACACCTGTTTCCTCCAACCGAATACAAAACAAATGTGCGTGCTCCTACACCTCACACACAATCTGTTTCTATCCCTCTCCCCCTAAGGAGAGCTCAACTGTCTAAAGCAAAACTTGAAAAAGGTCAACACCCTTTTCTGTCGGAAATTCCGAGGTGTCAAAACCTCAAGAAAAACAAGGCAAGAAAAACGTGAGAACTTGAGCTTTTCGTGAACCTCACGACTCGAAAAGCAAAAGCAAAACCCCGTTCAATTTTTGTTAGCGACTCCAGATGTAACCGGAACAGCTACTCTGACAGTTAGTCGTACCTCAACTGTAGAGGGGCAGACCAAGCATAAGAGTCAAGTAACGACAAGCCGGACAACACTTGATGCCACTATGTAATGTACGGGCCGGCCGACAATATATATATATATATATATATATATATATATTAATGATTCATAATATTGCCACGGTATATATGAAACAAATTTTAAGTATGGAAAAAATTATAATTATAAAATAACTTCAATAACAAGTTATGACTGTTATCATAAGTTCAGTGTTATTAATTAATATAAGTATGAAAAAAGTTATAAGTTTTAAAAAAGTTATATGTATTAATATCATAGTAAAAAAAGATAATTGCCCCTCAGCTTCAAACTTTCCAAGTTTGAAAAGTCAGATCATTTTTATAAGATAGACTGAACTTTTTT
>WBZZ01005542.1:0-7500 GCA_019918135.1 Paulinella micropora
AAACAAAGGGGACCCTAAAAGGGATAGGCAGCCGTACAAAAATTACGGGCATCGTCACATTAATTTTTAAATTGACATCCGGTCGAGTATATCGTGCGGACCTCTATGTTGTCCCCGATTACCACGGTTCAATCCTGCTGTCGTATGACCAATTGGCTACGATGGGGGCTGTGATCGATTGCGCCGCACGGCGGGTAATTTATGGAGTGAAGAGAGGAGAGGAGGAGGATATTAATCCGATGACCGCTACTGACTCCTACGAGGCTTTTGAGCTGAGTCTAGCAACGGAGATAAAAAAGTTGGCCTTCGTACATGAGGTAACTGAAGCCTATGTGCAACCCTATGTCACAGTGCTTGACGAACTGTCCTGGACCGACAATTGGGAGACGGAGATGCAGGCGTATACGGTTACGATTCCCGCATGGGACAAAAAGTCTATTGATGACTTAATTGTAGCGCGTAATGAGGAGATAATATGTGTTGCGAAACAGTGCCCGTCGTTGGCCAGATTCGCAGAAGGTGGCGGTGCAGATGTCCATATTACTAATGGCTACTGTTACCACGCGAAGGTGTCAGATGAGAAGAGAGAGGCGTTCGTGCCAAGGAGGAAGGGGCGTAATACTATCCCCGATACTCCAGAGGATGACATTAAAACTTTTATCACTAACTTTTGGGGTGACGTGCCCACCTGGCAGCGCTCATTAACGGAAGTGAAAAGGTGTTTACGGACTCTGTTTGAGAGCAACAAGCCGTACTCTGTCATCTGCCATACAATGAGAAGGCGATATGGGCACAGGAGATAAGGGACCGGCTTATTGATCATCCTATACCGGTGCCCTCCCGCAAGCAACAATTAGTGGTGGCTTGTCGACTCGGGTCTCGTGAGCAGAGCAGTGCTTACAAGCAGAAGCTCAGAGCCCAGGACAAGTTGAAATTAATACCTCAAGCTTTCACATGCTTTGATGGTTTCTACACCCGTAAGGCTCCGATACAATACGCGAACCTTATTGATATGCTTGTCGGAATTGGCCATGATGATGAGCCGGACACAGTCACGTATGAAAGAACGGGACTAGACGATTTGTCGGAGGAGGATATGAGCTTGGAGGAGGACTTAGCGCCCCTCAAGGAGCATAAGAAGATGTCGGAGGAAGATTTCCTACCGGTGGCGCGGAAAATCCTAGAAGGAGTGGGCACGGAGAGAGAAAAAGAGCTTCTCAAAGCTAAGATGGAGGTGTATAGAGAAATTTTCGACCCTCCTCGGGCAGGTGGTGTAAAGTCTGAGGACTTCACTGCTGTCATTTACAAGATACCGGGTGCGGAGCCATCTCCGGCATCACGGAGGGCAAATTTGAGCATACATGAGGCGAAGATAGCGGAGGAGAATGTAAGGCAGTTGCTCAATGAGGACTTTATTGAGAGATCTACATCTCCATTGTCTCTCAACCGAAAATCGTCCCTAAGCCAGGAGGAGAATGGCGTTTGACGATCAATTATGCCCGTGTGAATAAGGTGCTAGAGGAAGAGAGAAATCCTCTGCCGACCTTAGAATAGGGCAGAAGAGTGCTGCGGAATGCTAAATTCTATTCGGTCATCGACCTTAAGAACGGCTTCTGGCAGATACCACTGGACGAGAAATCCAGATGGCTGACTGCATTCGTTGTCGGTATGGAAATATACCAGTGGAAGGTGCTTCCGATGGGACTTAAACAGGCCCCGGGACTCTTACAGAAGGCGATGCAGAAGATGTTGAGCGGTCAATATGACGACCAGTCGGCGGATGGTTTTATGAGAAGGAGAGGACAGAAGGCGGGAGAATATGCATTTTGCTACATCGATGACATCATCGTATACTCTAACACAATGGAGGAGCATATCGATCATTTGTCAGACGTCTTCAGGCGCATCGGCGCTTTTGGCCTGAAATGCAACTCAAAGAAATGTCAACTCGCCAAGACAAGTGTGACGTATTTGGGTTACGAGATTTCTCATAACAGAGTCTCGATATCGCGCGAGAAGAGAGAGGAGATCGTGAGTAGACAGTTGCCAAGGAATCGCACGGAGTTTCACTCTTTTCTTGCGATGGCACAGTACTACAGCCAGTTCATACCCGATTGGGGTGCAACTCGAGCTAAGTTGGAGAAGATGATTGATTTCGGAGACTTTGAGAAGTGGGATGAGGAGGCTTTGCAGGCGTTTAATACGCTCAAAGATCTCATTTACAAAGATCCCAAGGACGGCGGATTAGTACTTATGATGCCCGACTTTACGAAGCCGTTCGTAGTCGACACAGATGCATCTAAGTTCGCGATCGGTGCGGTGCTGCAACAAGAAGATGAGGAGAAAAAGTTGCGCCCGATCATGTTTATTAGTAGAAAGCTGTGTGCGGCGGAGCGAAATTACTGCACGCGACAGAGAGAGGCGTTGGCAGTAGTATGGGCTCTCAAGAGGCTCAGAATATCTATGGGGAGGACCTCTATTCACGGTTAGGACCGATCATCACAACCTTCTTTGGTTGATGAATCATGAACAAACCGGCCGTTTGGCGCGGTGGCAAGCTTTCTTGTCATGTTTCAATTTCACGATGGTCTACTTACCGGGAAAGCGAAACGTAGTCGCTGATAGCCTTTCCAGGCTAGAGTTTCAGTCAGAGGTGTCGGCTCTCGTATCATCAGTGGAGATGATAGATCTGTCCACGGACAAGGTGTACGAGGTAAGCCACATAGAGGCGATGCAGATGGCAAGAGGCGTTCGATATGACCGCACGGGTCTACGATATAGTCCTCAAGGCCCGGATCATGGCATATGCTGTGAGGCACATGTTCTCGAAGACGCTGAGTGGTCTTATGAGGCATATGAGAACGCGAAGGCGAATATAAAAGAGGAGGAGGAGACGACTGAGGTCTGTACTGAACCTCCGCAGGAAAATCGAAGCGAGCTTGATGAAGACCCGGAGAGGGTAGGAGTAAGGTTGGAGGACGGTACTGTCCATATCGCCTCGCCTACAGCATGGACGCAACAACAGGCGACGGATCCGGAGTTCAAGGAGCTCATAACGTTATACAAGAGCCCTAATGAGCTTAAAAAGACTCCGCAGATCAAAGATCAGATGAAGGAGATGCCGTGGAGAGATGGGCTATTGTGGTACAAGGGCCAGCACGGCAAATTTGCGTCACAGCCTGACAAATGGACTCTCTGGGTACCGGAGAAGTTGAGGCGCTTCATATATGTTGCAGCCCATAACTGCCCCTTACTGGCACATCCGGGTCGACAAAGAACTCATTGGTTCATAGCGAGGCGATTTTGGTGGAAAGGAATGAAGGAGGAGATAGACAGAGAAGTAGACGCATGTATCCCATGCAAAACCACAAAGACACCGTTGAAGGCGAATTTCGGCCTGATCGGTACATTCCCGTTACACGCCGGGATGTTTGAATTCTTACACATCGATCATGTGGGACCTTTCCCCGAATCGGCCGAAGGGTACAGATACCTTCTTACTGCCAGTGATCGAGCCACCAATTATGTGTGGGTTGTTCCTGTTAAGGACGTTACAGGCAAGACAACTGCGGAGGCTCTGATCGACAGGATCGTCTCGCAGATCGGAGTGCCTAGAAAGATATGTCTTGATCGAGGTTCTGACTTTAATAATAAAGTCATCGACAGACTATCTAAGTACTACGGGATGAAATGGCAATATGTTACTGCCTATAACCCGAGAGCGAATGGCAAGATCGAGCGGGTACATAGACCCCTCAAAGCCTCGCTTAAGATGTACTGTATGAAGAAGGAGAATCAGAGAGCCTGGGTGGAGGCAGCACCTTCATTTGCCTTTGCAATGAACTGTCTACCCTCATCGGCACTAGGAGGAGCCAGAAGCTCAGTCTCGCCATATCAATTGGTTTACGGCCGAGAGCCTAATATCCCAACCTCGCTTCTGCATCCAAAGGACACTTGGGCAGATGAGGATGAGTTGTTCGGGATGAGACTAAGAGCGAAGATGGAGGCGGAGCAAATAGTTGCGGCGCACAGGGAGGCGGAGCGCAGAAAGACTGATGCACAAGGAGTGCGACAAGCGCACTTAGATCAAGTCCGTTTCCAGGTTGGGGATATTGTACTCCTGTACCATCCTCAAGTACCCAAGGGGGTTAGCTCTAAGCTGTTTACCCACTGGAAAGGACCATACCAGATCATGGATCAGATGGGACCTCTGAACTATAAGATCAGGGGTAGAGGGAAGGTGCAAATCGTGAATGTTCGAAGGCTGATCAAATATGACCCCTTCTTACTTGAGGATGAATCCGTTGAGGAGGCGTTGAAACGGATGAAGGAGGATTTCAAAGAGGTACCGCCTATCAATAAGGAGGATACCTTAGAA
The DNA here is from genome assembly GCA_019918135.1 of Paulinella micropora. Classification (NCBI taxonomy): domain Eukaryota; phylum Cercozoa; class Imbricatea; order Euglyphida; family Paulinellidae; genus Paulinella; species Paulinella micropora. The sequence continues at coordinate 4,379 of WBZZ01005542.1, forward strand.
GAGGAAAATGCCTATCGGGCACCAGTCTCGGAGAAGGAGGAGACCGAGAAGGAGAGTAAGAAAGGCTCAAACCGCAAAAGCGCGGCGGGGACTCAGTCTAAAGCCCCCATAGTCCGCGGCGGTACGAAGGAGAAGTTCACGGAGGCGCAGATGACGAGAGCGCAAAACAATCTTATTTTTGACCAACCGAGGAAGGTGGCGAGGTCGACGCGAGCGGCGGATGTTCATGGAGGAGGAGGGGAGAAAGACACTAACCCAAACGCGGGTAATGTGGACATTCGCCATGCGCGGTGGAAGGAAGGCGAGGCGATAGCGACCATCAAGTGGGTCCAAGACGCTTTTTATCTGATGCGACCGGCAGAACCTCATGTGGCCGATGACACTCTCTCAAATCTTTATCTCATGCGTGCTGTGGCAGTCCTCGAAGAGATCCTTAGCAGCAAAAACAATACAACCGGTACTCCATTTCTGGAGAAGCATGGACCCTGTTGAGGATCCAAAAGCTAGACAATATTTACCGGTATACAAAGACGCAAAAGATCTCGAGACTTGGGATGGTACTATTACCCCTCGAGATAAAGACCACTGCGTGGACTATTCAGTCACTGCCTAGGGGAGTGCTGAACATTCCTTTTGACTTATCATTGGGCGCCATCCCGAACGGAATTTGGGACAGTCTTGAGGAGTCGAAGTTTGACTTGACTTTTGTTGGCGGCCCGCCACCTGGCAAAGAAGTTCGCGCAAGGCGACGAAGGCAGTAAGTGACAATTTTCTTTTATCACGCGTCGGACATTGAGCGACCGCATGTGGATTAATTTCATATTACCCATGCCAGATCATGTCTTATTGAAATAATTTTTTACCCTTGTTGTTACTTGGCATTTCTATCGCAACATATGGGTGCGAAGGTCAATCGGCAAATTGATACGTCACCGTATAAGGGGATCGCTGGTGAGTTTAGCGATGGTGTTCCTGGTACGACCCTGCAACAAGTTCTCAGGGTGATGTTCTCAAAAATGTTATCCTAGTAGACATATTAAATATTTTTCTTTGGATATACTCAAAATCGTCATACCAGCACGTAGACAGTGCACGGTCCGTCTCTACTTGTGTCGGAATATCGCATGGTCGGGCTCACTCACCCCGGCTTTGGATATAGTTATTAGGACTGGCCCCCTAGTACTATATTAAGATAACCGATTGTATACAAGGGTATGTTATTAAAAGACAATGTATTTACTGATCGGAAGTGTTTTTGAAGGAGGAGAACAATATAATGCTGCTCTTATTTTTTAATAGTAATACTATCGTTCTTGACATACTGTTTCAGAATTAAGTTACGGAGGGGACAACGAGTGGGAAAGGAGGAGTTTTTTATTTACAAAGACGAGGCTAGAGATTTATCGTTGATTCGTGCCTAGCGTATGCGTTTTATATATCCAATGCACCGTCTATCAGTGGGTTAATGCACTTAGTTGCAACACCCCGTAGCGTTGGTGCAGAAAAGAAATCAGCAATTATATGACGAAAATATTGCATATTTCCGTCATAAAAATGGGAAGGTGTACTAGTTTCTTCCCATTATTTCAATATCGTTTGGCCGGATTTGACCTAATGCCATTTTAACATTGGTCTGTTGCAGCTTTCTTTTGTGCGGTTTCACTGAGCTAATATAACGAGACATCATTCTCCTTTGGATATTTGTGTTTGGTTGTATTACCGACTTTTTAACTAGCTATCTTCGGGGATTTTAACATATTAATTAATAAATTATCAATTGTGAGGGGGACGCCCCGAGTTCCGGTCGCCGTTTGGAGAAGTCGTGAGGGTTTTCTTCCAACTATCATTAGGCTGATTTCTTTCTTCTTTGCTACACCATACTATGACGGCCAACAGCTGAGAACGAATTTTCAGGTGACTGACATGTGAAGGCTCACACGGGCCCCGGGACTCGCGGCACGGTCAGACAAAACTTGAACAAATATTGAAGTATACAACTTAGTACTCCAACTGTGGCACATAAACGCACTCATAGCTCTTTTACAAACTTAAGCAACTTGAACCGTTGCAGTGAAAACTGTGACAACTTGATTTGATTGGATTCAAGCAGCCTGGTGTCTTAGTCCTACCCGGCCTCTACTACCGCCGCGATGAATATTATTACCGGTCACGTCTTGCCTCTTTGAATTTCCGTCACTTCCGACTTAGCATCCGGAACTTTACGCGAATTAATGCGGTTCCGAATTATTATAGTTCTTATAGTAATAAGATCATAATTCAATACTAACAAAGATGAATGACTGAATCATCACCTACCGACAATGTTACTATTACCACTGGTCCGGCCTTACTACTTAAGCTAGTATTAATATTACAAATGGTTGGAATTTTACAAATACTACCTGGTGAGATGATAATACAGTAGTATACGCGAAAACAAATGACAGTACAGTAGTATACACGAAAACAAAGTAGTAAATTATTACACCGTTAGGCTGATTTTTACTGAGCATGGTTCAACGAGAATCGAGCTACGATTCCCTAAGAACACTGTGTGTGTGGCAGAGTGGCTTAGGGATTTCTGTATTATAATTTTTCAACTTTTCAGTCAGTGAGGACGTAGCCGCTCAAGAAAAGCTGAGACCACAGCGAGTCATTAAACCAAAGGCATAGGAACAAGGAAAGGACGCTTTCCGAAGTTCTCAAAGCTGCTTCCCTTAATAATACTAAGTAACCATGCTGGAAATTACAGTCAGTCGAAGACGTAAGGAGCACTTCGACTTTGTTGAAGAATTGACACAAAGACAAAAAAAAAAAAAAATTACACCGGCCAACGATTGCTACAGTCGGCTAGATTGTCAGACAACATCACAGGACACGCCGCCGATCCTCTCGCCATGACTTTCCCTTCCAAGTTCAAACATACTATTCTAATCAGTCCGAAGAGAAAGCCAGGCACTTCCTACACGACCCTGAAATGTGGGGTCTCTGGGGTGTAAGAGAGCCACCCAGACTAGTAAATTTTGCTGGCCCGGGGTTTTCACTCTCTTCACACCTGAAACCCAATTGTTTGGATGGTACAGAAACACGCTTCAAAACGAAAAAAGGTTAGTCAAGCCTTT
>WBZZ01005542.1:25000-27500 GCA_019918135.1 Paulinella micropora
TATATATGTCATATGTATGTTTGTATGTTTGTATGTGTGCTTGTATGTAGTTAGGTAGGATTACATACATACATTACATACATGTATTACATACATAAATTGCAAACATATATACATATACATTACGTACATTACATGAATACTTTTTTAATAATTACATACATTACATACATAAAAATTATAACATACATTACATACATACATTACATACATGCATTACATACATACATTATATTACAATGATACACAGGATATATAATATTACACTAATAAATTTCATATCAAATGCGTGAATCAAGTTGCGAAAACTTCACATTTGCTCACATACTGGAAACAATGAAGATTATATACATATACTTCGAAAGAAAAACGAAGAAAGACGGACTATAGAGAAAAAAAAATTTGGGTTTCGTTGCAACGCATCATAAAAGCATTATCAGTTGAAATATAATTATACGAATGTTGCGTGTGGTTGGCAGATTGATCTCGATTTCAGCCTCGAAAACCTTTTAAGGGGGTGCCCTTCACTACAATACAAAATACAAATGGGAGACTTATGGGAATCCGTCTAGCATCAAGTTCAACAGCAAGCTGTCTGGAACCTTGTATACCACTATCTAAGTCACTCTCTTCCCAACCAAGTCAGTTTTTTCTACCTCAAAACCCTCGTGCAGACATCGTTCAAGTCTGCCAAGCTGTCGCGGCCCGGCATGGTCAGGATTGCGGCTGACAAATTCTCATGCCGATTTCGGGCGAATTTTGTCTGGTTGATTGTTTTTGTTGGCGCCACGCCCAAATTTTTCTAGCGGGTGTTTTTTTGACCTTGCTTTCTTGCACTCTAAGGATCCTTTCGAATGCCTCTTAGTCTGGATAACTCTGATATCTCTGGACGATATTGATGCATCTCTCTTCATTTTTACGAGAGAGAAAGAGAGTCAGGGTGAGAAACGATCTTTGTGTGAATATGTATGTAGATGTGTGTGTGTTTGTGTGTTTGTGTGTCTGTGTGTGTGTGTGTATGTGTATGTACGTGTGGGTGTTGTGTTGTGTTGTGATGTGGTGTGATGTGTACATGCGTGCGTATGTATGCAGTTTGTATGCATGTGTAGAGAGATCATCCCTCTCTGTTTCTATCACTGCTTCAATTTTCTCCTCCTAACATTCCCTTCCCTCTTTCCCCTTTTTCCTCCTTCCCTGCCTTCTCTTCCCTCACACACTGCAATCCCCCCCCGGAAAAAAAGATTTCTTCTATCCATCATACGGTAGAATCTACTTTATCTGTCTCCTTTTCCTCCATTGAACCTTGCTTACTGTAAAAGACAAAGAAAAAAAAAAAACCTTGCTTCACTGGAAAAAACCTTAGAACCAGACCGCATGACTATAGTTTGTTTTTACTTCTTTTCTTCTTCCTAATTTACCATTCATCCTTGCGTAATGTGTAAAAAAAAATAATAAAAAAAAAAAAAAATCTCGTCTCTTTCTCATTAAACCTTGCTTACTGTAAAATAATAATAATATTTTTTAAAATTAAACCTTGCTTACTGTATTTTAAAAAACTTTATTTTTTTCGTCTCTTTCTCATTAAACCTTTGCTTCCTGTAAAAAACAATAAAATAAAAAAAAAATTAAAAAACACACACGCACACACACACCCTTGGCTCTGCTCTCTCATAGTTGCTGTGTCAATTTTCACAGGAGATACCGGTATCACAGCTGCTCCCGCACAAGAGATGCTGCCTATACAACAAGAAGAGGCTCCTCAAACCCCGCCGAAGGAGAGTCGGCACCATTCTCCAAGCACGGTGATCACAGGAACGAGCTCCCCATCCCACTGCACCAACTCCACCTCCTTCTCCTCCTCCTCCTTCGACAAGCTCTCCGTCTCCTCCTCATGGTGCTCGCAAGCGTCGGGCGTACGTAGTCTGGATGATGAGGACTTGCCTTCTTACTCCTTCATCAAAAGTCGCTCCCTCAGACACGACCTTGACGCTGTCAAGTGGTGCACGATATTCATGCAGGGTACCTTATAGTACTCGTTATTCAGCCACAGACCCCGATACGGCTACTACTACTACTACTACTACTACTACTACTACTACTACTACTACTACTGCTACTACTGCTACTACTTCTACTACTACTACTACTACTACTACTACTACTACTACTACTACTACTACTACTACTACTACTACTACTATACTACTACTACTACTAACTACTACTACTACTTCTACTACTACTTCTACTACTATTTCCTACTACTACCACTACTACTACTACTACTACTACTACTACTACTACTACTACTACCACTACTACTACTACTACTACAACTACCACTACCACTACCACTACTACTACTACTACTACTACTACTACTACTACTACTACTACTACTACTACTACTACTACTACTACTACTACTACTACTACTACTACTACTACTACTACTACCACTACCACTACCACTACCACTACTACTACTACTACTACTACT
>WBZZ01005542.1:32500-42500 GCA_019918135.1 Paulinella micropora
ACATCAGCTACTCCATAACGAATAAGGATTAACGCCCGTTCTACACTACCCCGAAATTTGGGTTTCGGATGCAATTCCGATAGGGGTGCGGAAAAAAGGCTTAAAAAAACAAGGAATTTTGGCGTTCAGGACACTGCCCTAACGCAAATATTTGCCTGAATTCCAAAGAAATTATATCAGCATCAACATCGAGTCTTGGGCTAGCCACCCTGCCAATATGAGCTCCCAACTCCTCCTGGTTCCACAAACCATGATTGATTCCGATAGAGGTGTGGAAAAAAACAAGGAATTTAAAGAGAGCCACCCCATCTCAGGCCAGCTTTTGCTAGCCTTGGGCGGCTATCGCACCCCAGCTCAGATTTTACTGGCCTGGCTTTGGCCAGATTTTACTGGCCTGGCTTTGGCCAGATTTTACTGGCCTGGCTTTGGCCAGATTTTACTGGCCTGGCTTTGGCCAGATTTTACTGGCCTGGCTTTGGCTCTCTCGCCACTGAAGCCCGAATGCTTAGCTGGTTTAGGACAAGCCCGAAAAACAACTCTAGAACGAAGCGGTGTTTGAAATCACGTGGGTGATTGGTGTGAGCAGGTGACCACCATTTCCGATAGTGATGGCGAGAGCGTGGAAGAGCTGGGACATCAGATGGCGCAACTTTCCTTAATGATCGGCAAGCATAAGGTAAATCCAGATAACGAAAAACAAACAAAATAACAGAATAAAAACAAAATGAAAAAAAAAACACACAAACAAAAACAAAAAACTTTCGCGCTATTTGCGGTAATTTCCATGTATGTATGTATGTATGTATGTTATGTCTGTATGTATGTATGTATGTATGTATGTATGTATGTATGTGTATGTATGTATGTATGTATGTATGTGTATGTATGTATGTATGTATGTAGGAAATTTCCCGGAAATCTGAAAACGGAAAGACATACTATCTATCTATCTATCTATCTATCTATCTATCTATCTATCTATCTATCTATCTATCTACCTACCTACCTATCTATCTATCTATCTATCTATTTATCTATCTATCTATCTATCTATCTATCTATCTATTTATCTATTTATCTATTTATCTATCTATCTATCTATCTATCTATCTATCTATCTATCTATCTATCTATCTACCTACCTACCTACCTACCTACCTACCTATCTATCTATCTATCTATCTATCTGTGTATCTATCTATCTATCTATCTATCTATCTATCTATCTATCTATCTATCTATTTATCTATCTATCTATCCTATCTATCTATCTATCTAACTCTCCTTAATCATCGGCAAGCATAAGGTAATTCAGACATTGTATATGAGATAGATAGATAGATGAATAAATAGATAGATAGATAGATAGATAGATAGATAGATAGATAGATAGATAGATAGATAGATAGATAGATAGTATGTCTTTCCGTTTTCAGATTTCCGAGAAATTTCCTACGTACATACATACATACATACATACATACATACATAACATACATAACATACATACATACATACATACATACATGGAATTTACCGCAAATAGCGCGAAAGTTTTTTCTCTTTGTTTTTGTTTGTGTTTTTTCCTTTTGTTTTAATTCTGTTATTTGTTTCTTTTTCTTTCTTTTCTTTTCTTTTCTTTCTTTTTTTTTTTTTTTTTTTTTTTTTTTTTTTTTTTTTTTTTTTTTTTTTTTTTTTTTTTTTTTTGCTGCCTTTGGCGTCTCACTGGCCCATTCGCCATATCTGTGTGCATGCACGAAAGAATATGCAAGGAAAGGGAAAGGAGAGTAGAAGTAAATGTGAAAATGGATACCTACCTACTACCTACCTACCTACCTACCTACCTACCTACCTACCCACGTGTATGTATGTATGTATGTATGTATGTATGTATGTATGTAGAAGCGCATCAAAGAACTGATGCAAATGGATACGGTGGAGGTGAAAGTGAACGTGGCCAGGATTTATACCCGGGTCGATACATACACATACATACGTACATGTATAGGTAGTTAGGTAGGCAGGTAGGTAGGTAGGTAGGTAGGTAGGTAGGTAGGTGGGTAGATAGATAGACAGATAGATAGATAGATAGATAGATAGATAGATAGATAGATAGATAGATAGATAGATAGATAGATAGATAAATAGATAGATAAATAGATAGATAGATAGATAGATAGATAGATAGATAGATAGATAGATAGATAGATAGATAGATAGATAGATAGATAGATGAGATGTCGCAAAGGAATGTAGTCCTTGCAAAGGAACGCAGTTTCACATCAAACAGTAATTTGTGTACTGTGCATGTGTCCGGTGGGAATCACGGGTAGACTGTGTTCTGGAAAAAAGAAGAGGAGGAAGGACGTTGAAGAAAAAGGCAATCTAGGAATGGAGAGTGGGGAGGATAAGGAAGAAGAGAAAGAAAAGGAAGCCGTTAGTCCAAGTGTTTTGAGCACCGTAAGCTTGCGCAAGCTACATTGATGACATTGTGTAAAGGCCTAAACCCCCGAAGGGACCTAGCCCGGGCTATGCAACACTGGACGGCTATGACGGAATGCAGGATGAGAGATAAGGGGAGGATGAGAGGGAGGGCGGATTGGAGTTCTTCAATGTCTTTCCATACGCTTGGTGTTGATGGCAAAATCAGGTGCTTTCTTCTTTCGATTGGTTCTTTCGGGGCACTTCTTGGACGAAATGAGAGTATGTCTCGGCGTCAACACTGTGGGTGGAATCCGGTTGTGACTTATAGTCCGGATGGACGTGCACTTTTGGACTCTTCTTTTCGAGGAGGCTCGAAGGATCTTCGTAAGGGTGGACATGAGCAAAATCTTCTCCAAGGGGTTTGAAGAAAAAGGCAAAATGGAGAGTGAGGTCTTGAGGAGGACAAGGATGAAGAGAAAGAAAAGGAAGCCGTTCAAGCCGTTAGTCCAAGTGTTTTGAGCACCGTAAGCTTGCGCAAGCTACAATGATGACATTGTGTAAAGGCCTAAACTCCCGAAGGGACCTAGCCCGGGCTATACAACACTGGACGGCTATGACGGAATGCAGGATGAGAGATAAGGGGAGGATGAGAGGGAGGGCGGATTGGAGTTCTTCAATGTCTTTCCATACGCTTGGTGTTGATGGCAAAATCAGGTGCTTTCTTCTTTCGATTGGTTCTTTCGGGGCACTTCTTGGACGAAATGAGAGTATGTCTCGGCGTCAACACTGTGGGTGGAATCCGGGTTGACAATGCCGGATTGTGACTTATAGTCCGGATGGACGTGCACTTTTGGACTCTTCTTTTCAAGATAGATAGATAGATAGATAGATAGATAGATAGATAGATAGATAGATAGATAGATAGATAGATAGATAGATAGATAGATAGATAAATACACACACACATATAAATGTCTGCAGGTCGAGGTCGGGCGCGAAGATAACACATCCGAGGTCATCTTTCTATCTATCTATCTATCTATCTATCTATCTATCTATCTATCTATCTATCTATCTATCTATCTATCTATCTATCTATCTGTCTGTCTATCTATCTATCTATCTACCTACCTACCTACCTACCTACCTACCTACCTACCTACCTACCTACCTACCTACCTACCTTACCTACCTACCTACCTTTGTAAACATGTATGTTTTCTGTCGCTAGTCGACCGAGGTGAAGACAGTTTCTACGCGTGAGCCATGCATCTACGCACTGGGGTAAGTAAATAGATAGATAGATAGATAGATAGATAGATAGATAGATAGATAGATAGATAGATAGATAGATAGATAGATAGATATTGATAGATAGATATTGATAGATAGATATTGATAGATAGATAGATAGATAGATAGATAGATAGATAGATAGATAGATAGATAGATAGATAGATAGATAGATAGATAGATAGATAGATAGATAGATAGATAGATAGATAGGTAGATAGATAGATATACTTACAAACCGTGCATACAATACATAACATACTATACAGTACATACAATACACGCACACACATAGTTTGAAGTTCTCATCACTTTGTAGGTTGCAAAACTTTGCTGTCAATATCTATCTATCTATCTATCTATCTATCTATCTATCTATCTATCTATCTATCTATCTATCTAAGCAAAAATTCATGTCGTCCTGAGAGATAGCTAGATAGATAGATAGATAGATAGATAGATAGATAGATAGATAGATAGATAGATAGATAGATAGATAGATAGATAGATAGATAGATAGATAGATAGATAGATAGATAGATAGATAGATAGATAGATAGATAGATAGATAGATAGATAGATAGATAGATAGATAGATAGATAGATAGATAGATAGATGAGATATCGCAAAAGGAATGTAGTCCTTGCAAAGGAACGCAGTTTCACATCAAACAGCAATTTGTGTACTGTGCATGTGTTCGGGATGGGAATCACGGGTAGACTGTGTTCTGGAAAAAAGCAAGAAAGATAGATAGATAGATAGATAGATAGATAGATAGATAGATAGATAGATAGATAGATAGATAGATAGATAGGATAGATAGATAGGATAGATAGATAGATAGATAGATAGATAGATAGATAGATAGATAGATAGATAGATAGATAGATAGATAGATAGATAGATAGATAGATAGATAGATAGATAGATAGATAGAATCCCAGCTGTGACATCGCAACGTATGTACGTATGCATGCATGCATGTATTTATGTATGTATGTATGTGTATGTATGTATGTATTTATGCATACAGGGGCGCCTCGGACGCTGATGACTTGAAGTCCGCGCTAAGCAGTGTGGAAAGATTGCACGCCAAGGTTTCTATCTACTACAAAAAATCGAAGCCTTCATTTTTTTTAACATTTGGGGGGGGGGGGGGATAATACAGACATACTCTATCTATCTATCTATCTATCTATCAAAACATATATATACATATATATATATATATATATATGTATATAAATCTTCATTCCTGACTTGAAGTCCGCTCTGAGTAGTGTGGAAGAATTGCACGCCAAGGTTCTTTCTACAATACAAAAATCGAAGCATATATATATATATATATTTGGGGGGGGGGGGGGGGGGGGATTGCACGCCAAGGTTCTTTCTACAATACAAAAATCGAAGCTTCCCTTCTTTCTTTCTTCTTTCTTCGTCTTCGTTCTTCTTCTTCTGCTTTCGTTCTTGTATTTGTTGTAATAATAATAATAATAATAATAATAATAATAATAATAATAATAATAATAATAATAATAATAATAGTAACAATAGTAGTAATAATAATAATAATAATAATAATAATAATAATAATAATAATAATAATAATAATACTGATGATAATTACAAATGACATATATTTTTTTTGGGGGGGGATAGACATACAGATCTACAGACATACTCAATCTTCATTCTTGACTTGAAGTTAGGCTATGAGTAGTGTGGGGACACTTTGCACGCCAAGATGTTCTTTCTACAATACATAAACATACAGATATACATGCATACTCTATCTTCATTCTTGAATGTTCGCTCTGAGCTATGTTGCAAGATTTCACGCCAAGGTTCATCACACTTTCTACAATACATACATACACACATATACATACATACATACACTCGATCTTTAATCTTGACTTGAAGTGCGCTCTGAGCAGTGTGGAGCAGTTGTGTTGACGTCTATGATACATACATATACTCTGTCTTTACTCCCTCTCTCTCTCTCTCTCTCTCTCTCTCTCTCTCTCTCTCTCTCTCTCTCTCTCTCAACAGACGGGCGAGTGGCAGACCGTGACTAGCATGACGTCCAAACGGGTGGGCTGCTCCGTAGCGCTGTACGACGGTGCTCTCTTTGCCATCGGCGGACACGACGGAACCTGTGAGCTTTCCTCAGTCGAAAAAATGGACTTGCGGAGCAACAAGTGGGAGGAAGTGGCTTGCCTGCCAAACGGGGGGCGGACGGGCTGTGCAGCTGCGGTGGTGAAAGGACAGCTCTTGGTCGCCGGGGGCCACGGCTACGGCGGGGACGACCTATCCTGTGTCTCGCGCTACGACGCCGCCACTAACTCCTGGACAGCCATGGCCCCCATGACATGCCGGCGTGCCTATGCAGCAGCCGCGGCCATGGGCGGCTGGTTTTATGTGGTGGGCGGTTTGTTCGGTGGCACGCGGTGGTCGACGGTGGAGCGTTTTGACCCAGACACCAACACGTGGGAGCTGATCCCGCCCATGACGTGCAAGCGAGTAGGATGCAGCGCGGCTGTCTTGAACCAGCACCTCTACGTGCTCGGCGGCGAAGACGGGGAAACGGACCTAAACACCGTGGAGCGGTTTGACCCCATCCGAAAGAAGTGGGAGGTGGTGGCACCTTTGAATACCAGGCGTGACGGGTGTGCCGCCTGTGTGGTGGGTGGACATCTCTACGCGATCGGAGGCTTCCGCCGTGACACAGGCTCGACCTTTGACACGGTGGAGCGCTACGACGAAGTGGCGAACAAATGGACCATGGTGGCATCCATGAAGACCACGCGCTTCACTTTGGCGGCGGTGGCAGTCTAGTCGCTCGGAACAAATTTTTTTTCGAGGGGAAAAAAGTTGGGTCATCGTGTCCTATACACTCAGAACGATTTTTCTGAAGCAAAACTTCAGTTGACAATACATAACATACTATACAGTACATACAATACACGCACACACATAGTTTGAAGTTCTCAGCAGTTTTTAGGTTGCAAAACTTTGCTGTCGATATCTATCTATCTATCTATCTATCTATCTATCTATCTATCTATCTATCTATCTATCTATCTATCTATCTATCTATCTATCTGGCCATTTGTAGCCCATCTGTTTAGTCGGCCTTCCCCTCCGAGGCTCAGAGTCTCCCCTCCTACCGCACGAGACTAATTTTTCAACTTTGTAGGAGTTGGTAGTAGTCATCAAGTTCAAAGTTATGGTGAACTATTCAGTCATGAAACTTGACACTGAGATGTACACACTCCTTTCAAGTTGTACCGCAAGCACTGTTTCCCAATAAAATACGGAGGCTTGCCACTCGTAGAATTGAGTGGGAAGACGAACCGCCGGCCCCCGCCGCCGCCGCCGCCGGCCGGCCCATATGTAGCTACATATAGGCCGTTCGGCCGCGCACTTCACCTCGTCAGCTTCCCTAAGATCTATATGAAGGCACTCAGTTCTATTCAACTTCAAGTTCCCCTTGCGTTTTTCACTTATCGCTACTTAGTGCCGGCGTGGCACTGAGTATTTTCTTACTATTGAATCATATTAGTAGTAATAAAGGTGTTTGCGTAAAAAAAAGGCAAATCACAGTGTTCTTGGTTGTTATTAATATATATTGTACTAGTATTAATACGTCGTCATTCATTGGTCTTATTAGTAAAAAATCAGGCTAACTTGTGACAGTGACCAGTGACTGCCAGTCATTACGGTACTAATTAATAGCCCCGTAAGTAGTCCAAGTTGTCATCAGAGAGTTCAACCGCCATGATCCTCAGGCTGACAGTGGCAGGCTCCTGACTGGCTCGACATCTAAGCGGCCGCTAGTATTGTAGTTCAGAGTCAAGTACTAATACTAAGAATCACTTAACTTCCACTACGTTAGCAGTGATTCAAGTGTTGAAGTTGACCTTCGGGTCTACCCTCAGAGGCTGCCGTCTGAAGCTCGGCCTGAAGTGGAAGCGGACTAATGATCATCTGAACTGAGCCTCCGGTATGAGTCAGTGTAGTATTGAGCCTGACGATACGGTACTATGATACTGCCACCGAACCGAACGAACTGATCATAAGTTCAACAGCACCGTGACAAACCTCACTCAACAAAGGGAGATTAGTGGCCCTGAAGCCAAGTAGCACTCAGGCTGACACGGTACGACTGGGTGACTCCCGTACTAGTGGACCGCTCCGGCCGGTCACTCGGGCCGCTTAATGGTCGGATCAGTGGCAGTTACTAGTAATTTACGGCGCGCCGGGACGATTCCCGGTGACTTTTCCCCACAGCCGGGAATTAACATTGTGCTGACTAATAAATGCTTATTTTGTTAAACTCCAGTTGTACATTGATTGGTACATATAATGATTACTCAAATGATAATCACTGAATCTAACCGAATCGGGCCCCAGGGCCTAGGAATCTCCAGCTCAGGATGAAGTTGACTCGAGTTCCCAACCATATATTTTCAATATTAATAATAACTAGTCACTAAGTAAATATATCACTTTACCCGACATTAACCAATGTCACGTAGTATTAACGATAATTTATAATAATTGTGATGGACCATAATGGAGGATTCGTTAGGTGTTACAGATTGATTAATATTGTATCATTTATTAATGCATGCCAGTGATTGATTTTTTTTTTTCACTGCTGAAGTTTAATAAAATGACTGCTTGCTACTAGTAGAAATAAAATAAGTGGGAAGCTGAAGAGATAAAGTGAAAGTGGTATTAATATATATCAAGAGATACAAAGAGTAATTAAAAAAAAAAAAAATCAAGTGGCACTCTCAGGCTTCAATAATATTGATTACACTAATATGCTTCGAAGACATGTTTTGCCTCAAGACATGTTCTAAACTTCAACCTCGACGCTGTTATTACCATATGATTACAATTTATTAAGTAATAATGTTTGGAGTACAGGGTTTGTTTTCTGATTGTATGGGCTAGGCTTTGGTACCAGTGAATGCCAGGAAGTGAAACCATCGCTACCGATCACTCGACCTTCAATAGTCGAATCAATTTAAATATTGTGGAAACCGGCAGGTCGGTTCTCCCTGTGCCAGAAACCCGTGGCACCGTGTTCTCTTCTGACACCGTCTTCGCATGTCGGCTGCTCCAGCCATAAACTTGCTTCCTTTCATTCAAGGCGCACCTCCTCCGCCACTGCAGGTCTCGGGCTTATTGTACCACTCGCCGCGACCAGTGCACACGACAAAGTCTGTGTCAGGCTCACCATCACAGCTGAGCTCGCAGACCGTGCCTGCTCTAATAAAGACCTTACTGGCCTTGTCCTCGTCGTCCTCGTCTTGATAGCGCGCGTAAGAGGTCTTGCTGGATTCGCACTGACACACACAGACACAGGCAACAGATGGAAAATCCAAATGGAAGTCATCCTTGGGTAGCAAGCAACAGATGGTGGGTAGCAGGCAACAGATGGATAATCCAAATTGAAATCATCCTTGGGTAGTTTCTTTTGCATACTTCTTTTGCATACTTGTGGGTTTTTTTTTTCTTTTTTTTTTCGCGTTTTCTGACAGAAAATGATTCACAGAATGGATGAGAGACCGTGGTGCTTGTGTTGCAGTCCGCTGTAATCCCGAGGGGCTCCAAGTAGAGTTCCAATTCCGTAATGTTGCATTTCCCACATCCACCTTCAGAATGCTCTCCATGGCCTCGGCCAGGAGCGAAGTCATGGCCACGACCACCACTTTCGTCATGGCCTTGGTTTCCTGGACGGCCTTGGTTTCCTGGACGGCCTTGGTTTCCTGGACGGCTTGAGGTGTCTCCTGGACGGTTTGAGGTTTGGGGGTTGCTTTGGGAGTTGGAGGACGACCCGTAGCCGGCGCCGTAGGAGTTGGAGTTGGACTGTGATGACCCAAACGGACGTCCTGTAGACATCCCTGCTTCCACCCACGCGAAGAACGCAACCATCAACAGAGAGTAGAGGTACATCATCTCGTTCGAGAAGTACTTTGAAGTTCCAAAAATGGCTTTGCAAAGGAAACGTGACTTTGTCGAAAATTTGTGCCCAGAATGAACCTTTCGCGCCGTTCGGGGAGGTGGCTAAATGCCTTTCTCCCTCACTGGAATTCCAAAGGCCCTTCAGCGGACCGCTTCAAGCCGGCCCATCACCCGCAAAACGCGGAATGATTTGGTTGGGAAATCTTAGAACGGGAAGAGAAGACGGCAGAAGATGTGACACCTCACGACGGAGATGTGACATTCACGAGGGTTTGGCGTGTGTCTGCTATGTTTATATGTGTA
>WBZZ01005542.1:45000-47500 GCA_019918135.1 Paulinella micropora
TCGTGCTGGCCAAGCAGATGGGTTTGAAGGTGATTGCGACGTCGCGCTCCAAAGCCAAGCTCGCCATGCTCACCAAGCAAGGCGCTGACCACACTGTGGTGGACAACGGGAACATCGCCAAAGGCGTCCGCCAGCTGTGCCCTTCCGGTGTAGACCGCGTCTTGGAGTTAGTGGGCACTCACACTCTACGCGACTCCATGCTGGCTACTCGGCCTAAGGGGGTGGTGTGCATGACTGGCTGTCTGGGGAGCTGGGAGCTTGCGGCGCAACCCGATATGTGGGGGTTCATTCCTTCCACAGTCAGACTGACCACGTACGGAGGAGGCGCTGAGGACGTGACGCAAAAGGAGCTCCAAGTCTTTGTGGAACGTGTTGCTAAAGGCGAGTTGGATGTGCCTGTGGACCCCTCCGACTTCGAACTGGCTGACCTGGTTGCCGCACACCAGTACATGGAAGCGAACAAGGCGCGGGGCAAAGTCGTGTGCGTGATCGACCCCAACCCCCACGGTGGCGACAAATAGCTATCACTACTGAGGACATTGAAGTTGCACAATCACCCAACTTGAACTTCATTTTTCTCAAATCAAGATTTGAGGTACGAATATGCAGAGCACATCGATGGAAAG
This sequence comes from Paulinella micropora, assembly GCA_019918135.1. Classification (NCBI taxonomy): domain Eukaryota; phylum Cercozoa; class Imbricatea; order Euglyphida; family Paulinellidae; genus Paulinella; species Paulinella micropora. The sequence goes on from WBZZ01005542.1 coordinate 45,627, forward strand.
CTGTGCTCCGGACCTTTCAAGCCTTGGCTTCAGCATCTTGTACGACTACGATTGGTGGAGAACGATGGCCTACAGCTAGGACCAACTTACTTTTGAACTTGATTCCAGATTGTTGTTGTTGCTGCTGCTCCTGGTCCTGCTGCTGCTGCTGCTGCTGTTGTTGTTGTTGTTGCTGCTGCTGCTGCTGTTCAAGTTGTTGCTTTTAAGCAGACTATGTTTTGTTTTGATTTGTTTTTATTTGTCACCTTTTGTTCACGCTTTCTTGAGTAGAACCAGCCTGCGATATGATAACTATTCCGGATTATTGTGATGGTCGTTTCGACCTACAGCCAAGGACTCTAGATGCATTGTTATAGGTAATGCTGTATTACTAGTTGTAGTTGTATTAATATTATCAGTAATAGTTGTAGTTGAACTTATCAGTGTAGGTGTAAGTGTAGGAATTTAATCGCTTCCCCTCTCGTCGCTACGAGTAGCAAGTATTTTATTAGCACCGGTTAGGGGGAAAAGGAGTGTTTGCGTAGCTTGTATCTCTTGATATTGATAGTAATACCTCTTCCATTTCATCGAATCTCTTCTGCTTCCCACTGAGGCTCAGGCAGCTCTGCGAGTGGCAAGTATTCTATTAAAACTTCCAGTGCTTGCGTAAAACGTATGACCGCTTGAAAAGGTTAATATTAACTTCAAGATACAGTAATAATCATAATACAATAAAACAGTGTTTGCGTAAACAAAAAAGACTCGAAAACCGTGGCAAAAAAAATCCGAGTCACGCGGCCACTTGGCAGTGATGATCAAGTCAAGTCAGTTGAAGTCTCTCCATGCGTATTAATATCAAGTTACCGGTGAATCGTGACGGTCACGTATTAATATTAGTAATCAAGTTACACTGAGAAGGCTTACTCACTGGCAACAGACTTCTTGACTCAGTCACACTGGCAAGCTACGGTAGATGATCCGATGATGTGGACTCTGAGTCGTCTATTGAAACGGTTGAACCGGCTTGATTTTCAACACAGTGTGAGTTTGGATACAACCCCAACGGGTAAGTCTTATTAAAGATCTCTATGGCCCTGCATTAAGTCCCGGCTCAGCCGGGCGACTCCAGAGAGCAGGTGAAATAATAATATATTTGTACCGTGGCAATAGAATAGCAGAGCGGTCACTTCAAGTTCGTTTATTTACCTAGATGATAACACTGGCAAGGAAGGACTTGGGCGGCCGAAAGGCGGTGCTCTAGGGGGCCTGATGGAGGCAGGATATTACCGCTGACGCCGTGACATTCAACTTGAAGAGAAAAAAAAAATTAAGTTTTTCGATTTTGGTTGGAATTTTAATTTTGTGTCAGTTTTTCATTTTTGTGTCAAAAATTCAAATTTTCCAATTTAACGGTAACATTTCGCGAAAATTTGCGATATTTTGCGGACGAAATTATTATAGCAGTTAATTTGAAAAATTCAAATTTCCAACCAAAACGGAAATTCCAACCAAAATTAAAATTCCAACCAAAATCGAAAAACTAATTTTTTTTTTTCTCTTGAATGTCGTCAGTAATATTAAGTCCGGGGGAGATCATGAGTCAAGGAATTGGCGTGACAGTCCCGTGACTTTGTCACGCCGAGGCGCGATGCGGGGATCGTGTCGGAGATGACCGTCATCTTTTACTTTAAGACTACTACAATATTGATTTACGGCCCAAGTAATATGAGGCGACTCATGTTTAAATTTATTTAAGGTGCGGGCCTTCATTCCTAATTAGGGGGAGCGTAGGAAGTGGAACTGAGAGTAATTAGTTATAGCGGCCCCTGCTTAATATTAATAACTAGTTATTAGTTATTATGACATTTCTGGTACAGGTGGCTACCTTTTTAGGT
>WBZZ01005543.1:0-32500 GCA_019918135.1 Paulinella micropora
AGTCGTATTTCCTTCAAATGCCCCCTAGATTACATCCTCCACCACCAATCATAGAGACGAAGACCTTACACCCGAACTCAAAAACCGTGTGCTAGATGTTCAAATTAAGCAAGAAGAAAAAAAAATTAGACCACGAATACAAGGACAGCTGGGATTGCTGTTTGACTAAGCGAAAAACCGACAGCCGTCTTATTAAGTATCTGTTTCAAATGGTATCATTATCGCCATCATCACCCTTTGTATCGTGAGGCTGTCTGAAAAGAACTTGCCGTGCGAGTTGCCAACACTTATGTAGGTATTTTAACACTATTAATAGGCATGTGCCTTCCTTCCCCTTCTAGTTCAAAGAAGTGAGCATTCATACAAATAAACTTTATACCACGAGGCATCATTTGAGCAGATTAGTGGAATTACTTCATCAAAACTAACACACCAATCACTAAAAGGTTTATACACACACATTTAAATTTTGTTTCTATTCCTTTTTGAATACACCACACACAACTTTCATTTTTTTATCGCTAACCCGTGAATAGAAATCACAAGCAGTCCGAGCAGAAATATTAATTAATAAAAAGTTTATAAAGATTAGTATAGGAAACTTTGAAAAAGTTTCATCAAAACCATTGAGGTGCGGAGGCGAAGTTCAGCAATGGCAGACTATAAATTCCAAAAGATCATTTTCTGAGTAATGATTTTGCGGGCGTAGCAAAACATTTGACAAAACCATTAAATTGAACTTTACCCCAACTAGAATGAATGTTAAGTTTATCCACTATATGAATGATATGACTGAAACGAAAACAAAAATTCTTCATATGGACCGCATTGGAATTATTGGCACATTCGCCGACAGCAACACCGCAAACATTTCCAATCTTAGCTACAACTTGGGATTATTAATTGGACCGACGGCAATACAGTTTTAGAGTGCTTAAAACGGACAATGGCAGTATTGAGACTGACCTGCTAGCTGGAAGAATTGTTATTTGTTTAGAATTTTTGGCTTAAAGAAAATATAGCGACGATGGAAAAGATTAATGATATTAAAGTTAGACCAGTCAAGCAAAACGGAGATGGCGACAAGTTGGCAAAAGGATATAAGTTATTTGACGAACCGTATGCCAATATTTTTCTTCTCGCTCGCAAGAAGAGTGGCAAGACGACCGCACTGTTTGAAATCCTGAAACGAACGACAGACAAAAAGACGCGTATTGTTATTATAGCCAGCACGATACACAAGGACCACATTTACAAAGAAATGGTGAAGCACTTCAAGAAGAAGGGCAATCCAATGGCGATATATACATATTTGAAAACGGATGGATACAGTGTGATAGATTACGAGTTAGATAAACTGAATAAACCCGACAAGGAGCAAGAAGAAGGCGAAATTGTTCAGGACGGAAAGGATGAAGTAGAAAAGCCAAAGTTCCTTTATTTTGGTAAAGAAGAGAAGAAGAAGCAGGGACAAGCACCAGTAGAAAGACCGAGCAAATATATTACACCAGAAGTCGTGTTCGTGTTAGATGATTTGGGTAGTGGGCTACGTGATAAGTCAGTAAGCGACCTGTTGAAAAAAAATAGACACTACAAGTCAAAGGTGATTATGAGCTCGCAGTATCTAAACGACTTACGACCTGAGGCGATTAAACAGCTGGACTACCTTCTTATTTTTCCCGGTCAGAGTGTAGATAAAATAGAGCTCGTGTATAAGCATCTGGACCTCGGCTACGACTTTGAATACTTTATTGAAAAATACCACGAGGCGACCAAAGAACGGTTTAACTTTTTATATGTTGATGCGGTATCGGACGAACTGAGGCAAAATTTCGATAAACGATTTTTGTAATTTTATTATTTATTTTTTTCAGAACTATATATACATGCCAACATCACAAGTGATTATCAGTAGACCATCAGGTTATAACATCAGCTACAATCCAAGCATGCCACAAGCTGGAGGACGAAAGAAGAAGGGAAAAAAGAAACAAACAGGAGGCAAAGTAAATTGGGCGAAGGTCGGAAAAGCGATAGTGGATGCTAATAGGTTTATCAAGAAGAACCAATTGATTTCAAGAGGTGCTACCTTTCTCAGTGATGTCGGAGTGCCTTATGCGGACCGTGTAGCGAAGGCCGCGATGAAACAAGGATACGGAAAGCAACGAGGTGGAGCAGTCAAATTTCGGTAGGGACAAACCACTCAAATAAAAAACTAAACCTTCTATTATTTTTTTTACTAATAATATAATAGTAGTAATGCGAAGTAAGCCAAAGAAGAAACTTAAACAACGACCGCCAAGGATATACAGAACCAAAGATGGCCGCCCATATATCAAAGTAAAAGGCAAACGAGCATATCTCAACTTTGGCGAGAAAACGAATGACCTTTCAACACTTCAAATCGTTAAACTGTTTTTGAAATATATGAAAGGGGACAATAAAACGAAGAAAACACGAAAGACAAAAGAGGGAATAATCAAGTCAGAATTCAATCGCCTTGAACACGAGAACCGCAACCAGATACAAAACAACCTGCTGAAAAAATATGAACTAATACACGAGCAGGAGGAAAAGGAAAAGAAGTTAAGAGAACAGGCAGAAGATGAGAAGAAAAGAATGGAGAGGAAGGAGAATGCTGACATTAAAGAAAGACAAGAAGAATTAATAAGGGAGGCGAACAGAGAGCAAAAACTTATAGAGGATGTAAAATTTGAACAAGATAGAAAAAATAATTTAATGCTATTACCACCTTTCCAACCTCAATACATACAAGCACCACCACAAGAACCACCACAAGCACCACAACTAGGACCACCACAATCACCACAACTAGGACCGCCACAAGCACCACCACAAGCACCCCAAGCACCAGAAGAAAAACAGATGCCATTGAAACAAAAGAAGAGAAAAAGGCTGAGAAGGAATTAAAAGAAAAATACATTGAATTAATGAAGAAAGCGGGCTTTACAACTAAATTTATTAAAAGCTTGAGCAAAACAGAATTTATCAAACTTGGCACAGGAATAGAGAAAGCGATAGCCGATGCCCAATCAGCAGATGAGCAGAAAGAACTGGCTGAACAATACAAAAAAGAATTAGAAGAGGCAAAAAAGCAAGCGGAGGCCAAAGCGAAACACTTTGAAATTAAAGATAAAATATCATACATATCCGCAGGTTTAAGAAATGATTACAAGTATCCGAAATTGGACATACCCAAAACTTTGGGCCCTGCTTTGGAAAAAGAAATGAAAGCTCGGGGCAAACCACCACCAAAAAAAGTTAAAGGAAAACACACGACTGCGGGTATGGCACAAGTTATAGTAGATGAAGGTATTGATTTAGGAATAGACCAGAATGAAATGAGAAAGAAACTCGCTGATTATTTGGGAATAAACCAAGCTGGTGCTGGGGCGAAAACGATGGAGGAATTAATCCACAAACTTTTAACAATAGCAAAAATTAAGAAATATTTGAAGAAGGGCAAATACAAGAAGAAAATGAAGAAGAAGGATTATGTAAATAACTTGGTAACCGAAATGAGAAGCGACCCAAACATTAAAAATCAAGTTTCAAATACTCTCGGTATTCAACCAACCGAGGAAGTTCAACCACAGCCAACAGAAGAGCATCCACCGCCAACAGAAGTTCAACCACCGCCGCCAGAAGAGCAACAACCAACACCAACAGAAAAGCAACAACCACCAGCAGAAGAGCAAAAACAAATACCAGAGAACTTGGTGGGGTCAGGAAGAGGATTAATGACGGATGAAATAGACACTATTATGAAAAAGCACGATTGGTATTTGGGAACAGTAGCCAGCGACGAAATAAACAAACTGAAACCAGAAAAAAGAAAGAAGTATGGTTTTATAATGAATTTAGATAAGTCTAGCCAACCAGGCTCACATTGGATTGCTGTTTGGATTGACACCATTAAAGATGACTCTATTGAAATCTACGACCCGCTCGCACTGTATAATCCGACAGACCTATTTCTACACCAAATGAAACAGCTTATTGACAAGAGTAAGCCGAACACATATCTGCTTATGAAGGTTAATCAGGTTAAAAACCAAAGCGACACTACGGATACCTGCGGATGGCATAGTATACGGTTTCTTTTAGAGCGAGCAAAAGGGAACCGCTTTAAATTTGCTAGCGGTTGGACTGACTTAAAAGAAAAAGAAGCGGAGGAGTTGAAAACCCAGAACGGCTATGGCTTTGATACCTTTATTTAGCAGGGGCAAGCCCCCGCACCCCCACAAGTGGTTTGAAGTAATTAAAAAACAAAAAAAATATATTTTCTATTATATATCCAAAAAGTCGGGTCAATGGAATATAAAGGTGGTCGTGCGACTGGTATTTACTATATTAACAGCAAAAATAGGATAAATGGCACAGATTCAGATTTTAGTTATGAAGTGAATATGAAATCGCTAGACAATCCAACACATTGTAAAATTTTACATATCTATGTGCCGAAATCGTATTATTCCGTCGCCAGTCCTTACAACACTTTTACTCTGAGTGAAGATGGATTTGAGGCTCTGATTACGATACCAGAGGGCAACTACACAATGAACAACTTAAAAAATAAACTGGCCGAGGTGCTAACGGCAGACAGCCCCAATGACTACACATATACAATAACAAGCAACAACACAAACACCGACCCAGAAGACGGCAAGCTATTATTTACCGTAGCGAACAATGGAGGCATCCAACCGCGGTTTATATTTGACACCGAAACACGTATTCACGAAGTAATGGGTTTTGACCGCGACTCAACATATTTCTTTGCTAACAATACCATTAGGTCTCCAAATGTCATAATCTTGACTGGCGAAAAAACATTATATTTACAAAGCGACTTAGTCGGCGAAGGCGATAACCATGTGCTCCAAGAGATATATACAGCGAATGAAATCCCGTTCGGCTCTGTTATCTACGACGGCTCGGGTAGTGAATACGGCAAACGGCTATCTACTAGTTCAAGCAATGTGTATCGGTTTTACTTGACTGACGAAAACGACCAACCAATTAACCTAAACGGTTTGGGTATTGTTATGACATTGTTGATTTACCGCGAGACGAATTATTTTAATTTATTTACATCATTTTTTAATTTGTTGAAATCTAGATAATTAATTTTAGAATTATTTATTTTTTTCTTATATTACAATATAGGACAACCGTAAAAAGAGGAAAAACAACATGCCCACACAGCACGGCGGAGAACTAGATTTTAGCAGGACTGACTACATCAGTGCTTCTTATCGCTTGAATAAGCTTACCCCTCGTGAGGGTTCTATTACTGTCACTGTTTCTACCGCAGGAGGACAGGAAAGCAACTTTGACCTTATCAGCCGTCCTTTTAACTTGGCTCGCTCTGTTTTAAGTTTTAATTATGCCCCAGATGCGAAGGCGGCGAACTACAATAAATGATTTATGGACTGTCTGGCTCCAATTAGACAGATTCAATTGATTACGAGAGGTGGTGTTTATCTGTGTGATATTAACGAAGTCGGAAATATCACTAAGATGATTTGGAAACCCGAAACCTCCATTGATGATTTACTCGCTTTGGAAAACCACGACAATGGAAGTGGAGCTGGTTGTATGCTTCAAAAGTGTAATGCTACAACTACATTTCAACCCGCTAGCGATGCTACAAGGTTAGCCGCATTACAAACAGCATTGACCGCTTCGGCAGTAGCAGGAAATGCGGCGGGGCAGATTGATGCGGGAATTGATGTTGCTAAGGCTCAGGTTCAGGCCGCATTAAAGGCTTGGATGGCACAACCCTCCACAAATGCTCGCCGACACGATGATGCCCTTATCGTGAATGAGACTGGCACGAGTAAGTTCGTTAATGTTGCTTTTAATGAGGCTAAGTATTTTTCAGCTGGAACTATTAACAATGCCAGCCCAAGTGTTAATGTTAAGATTAATCTTGGAATGCTTTACAATACTATTTTCGCTCTGGATAAAACTATTATGTTTCCTGAAATTTTGACCTTGCGGATTGTTTGGCAACAGACACCCAAAATCTTTTATTATAACAATGATGCTCTTTCTACTGGCGGAGGCACTGTTGCGGTGGCGGATTCAAATGTTACTATTACTAATCTCAGCCTGTTCTTAGCTGTTGAAACTAACCCCGATGTCGTTCAATCAATTCAACAGAAGATTATGAGCCCCGAAGGTATGAGCTTCAACATTGATTATTCTTATTTGTATAAAAATACCGTTGGCACGCCTTCACAGTCTCAAAATGTTATCCTTAGATTTGACAGAGGCCACGGACGGCGAATTAAGAAGATTTATCACTCTGTTTTCAACGGAACTGAAAATAAGAACACTGCCTATGACAATAGCAACCTGCTCCGCTCAAAGGTCCAAACTTTTTATACTACACTAGACGGAGCACGACTTCAAGAATTCAATGTTGATTGTCAAACTGGAAAACTAGAAGACTATATGTATCTTAAACCGAAGTTGGAAGGCTCTTCTTTGATGAATAGCAATGTTTATCAATACAACTGGGTTTGGTGCGATAGCTTTGACAATGCCCGCCCTCTGTGGAGCAAGGACCAAAATGAAATCAGCGGATTAAGTCTAGACACCGAGCGACGATGGGAGTTTATCGCAACCACCGTGAATGGTGCCTACAACCATTACACATTTGTCGTAACTCAGCAAGAAGTAAATGTTAAGAATGGCACCATTACCAGAAATTAAACCTGGTAGTAATTAATTTTGATAGATTATTTTATTTTTTTGATAATATACAATCTACGATTGTAAATCGTACGAACAATGGCCACTCACCAAAGAAATTTGATAGCACAAGATGATGGAGGGAATTTTGTTAATTTGAAATGCGGAACTTATGGAGAACTAAAAACAAAATTAACAGATGACAACTTGACAGCATTCGGTGAAATATCCACAGCACAATACACACCGATTATTCAAGAGACATTTATGTATAATGTTAATTCTGCTAAATGGGATAGTGCGATTGTTAATTCTACTATTGAAATGAAGAATTCAATGGCTAGCATATCAACGACTGCCGTGGCAGGGGCTAGCGGATACATTCAATCAAAAAAAGAATCAAGTATCGTGCTGGAATGGGAGTGTGTGTAAGATTTACTGCCTTATGGACTACAACAGAGGCAAACGGAGCACAATATCTTTCGGCGGTGGGATTAGGTGATAGTGCTTTTACAGATGGTTTCTTCTTTGGTAGAGAAAATGGAGTAATGAAAATATATCACAACCGAGGAGGAGCGACTATTAATGCTTATTCGCAAACAGCTTGGAATATTGATAAGGCGGACTGGAAAACATACTTACCCGCCATTGATTTTACGAAGGGTAATGTTTTTCAAATTAAGTTTCAGTATTTAGGGTTTGGTCAAGTATCTTTTTATATTGAAAATCCAAATACGGGAGATTTTCAAATGGTTCACGCCATTCGTTATGCTAACACACAAACTTTAACAACACTGAATAATACTACTCTACCTTTTTCAGCCTATATAGCAAATGTTGGTGCTGTTGTAGCAGTCCAAAATATTAAAGTCGCTAGTGTTGGATGCTTCATTGAAGGAACAGAAATCATAAGAGGTATTCCTTTTATTTATGAAAGAACCGCCAATGCGACCAATGCCGTTGCCCACGTTTTTACAATGAGAAATAATGCGACTACGGGAGGTGGTGCTCTTACAAATTATAGCATAGTTTATCCGCGACGACTAACTATCTTAAATACTGACTCTAAGACTAGTTGTATCATTAAAGTAATAAAAAATGCTACTCTGACTGGTGCCGTCTATGCTGAAAATAATGCTAATACAAGTCTGGTTTCGTTTGATACTACCGCGACAGTGGCTAATGGGAATACCATAGCGGTCATCTTTGTAAATTTGAGTAGTGCTGAGACTGTTAATCTAAATGATTATGATTTGGACGATATGCTACCAGGGGAAAGATTAACTATAACATCGCAAGCGACATCAGCTCAAACGATAAGTATGCAGTATGCTCTTACTTGGTTAGAAGACCCGTAGATTATTTTTAGAAATATTTATTTTTCCCATAGAATATACAATGTCGTGTAAAGAGTGTGAAAAAAAAGATATGCTAACTGCTACGGTTGATAACTACCAATTCTGCGATGAAACTTGTGCTATCGCATACTTTACAAAAAATGAAGATGATGTTAGACGTGAAAACTTAATTAAGTTCTTTACAAAGGCAAAGAAAGCCCGCGAGGAAAGCGAAAAAAAAGAAACGTAAAAGCATTAAATCAAATACTTCTTCAATTCATCCGTATTTCGGCACCACGGCTGACGAACTAACCATTCAATATACGGCTTGTCAATCTTTGCGATATCTTCAAACTTCTTTCCCTTGTATTTGCCGAATTGAAAAGTGTCTTTGGGTTGAGTATTTCTCTTTTCTTCAATCGCTTTTATTTCGTCGTGGATTACCTTTTGAACATCTTCCAACGAGAAGGATTTTTTTTCACCTTCACTGGAAAGTTTTTGGAACTTCTCACACAGTCTTGTTAGGGTGGTCATAGTAGGGTGGTATATATAGGGTAATATAAAAAAATAAAAAATAAATAATTAATATAGAATACACAATGTCCGAATGGATAAAGTTCGTTAAGGCTTACTCTGCTAAGCATAACATAAGCTACAATGAGGCATTGAAAAAGGCGGGTAAAGAATACAGGAAACAGAAGGGAGGCAGTGCGGAGTTATCTGAGGATGTATATTTGTCTTCGTCGGAGAGAAAGGGAGCTGATGGATGGAAGCCCGTCGCTAGCAAAGAAAAGTCAACAGTGTATGAAAAAGATGGCAAAGCGATTGTAGCATTTAGAGGCTCCGCGGATAAGAGGGACCTGCTAACCGATGTAGCATTGGTGAAGGGAGTATTAAAAAGAACGCCGAGATATAAAGAAGAGCAGAAGCTGGTTAATGAAGTTATAAAAAAATATGGTAAGGATAATGTAGAGCTGACGGGGCATAGCCTTGGAGGAACGATAGCAAAAGATTTAAGTAGGCAGACGGGTGTTAAGGCTACAACATACAACAAAGGCAGTAGCACGAGAGACCTCATTGAAGGAGTTATTGACCGAGTGGCCGTTAAAATTAATCCAAAAGGTAAGCGGGCGAAGACTGCGAAGCTAACCACGAACTACCGAACTAAGTATGACCCTGTGTCGTTGTTAGGAGCTACTGCTGTAAATACTAAGTTGGTGAAGCCAAAAAAAGGAATTCATACAATTAGGAGTTTCAAAGGAGGTAGGGGCAAAAAGGCAAAAAAATAAATTTTTCTTTTTATCAAATTTTTTCATTTAGTATCCAAACGGTCTTGTTTCAATCGCATTGTCAACAATACCTATAATATTTCTTTTGGTGTAAGTAAAGCTGAATATTTTTTCTAAGTATTCACTCGTTATTTTTTTCTGTTGCTTGTCTCTTGTTATTTTGTTTTTTTCTACAATAACAACTTTACCTGATTTTTCAATTCGTTTAGCAATCAATTTCTCTTCCTTAGTTTTAAGCAACTCTAACAATTCATTCTTGCCGTTCTCAATAAGGTCGTTGTTTTTAATTTCAAGTCCGCAACTAATGACACTTAACATATTTGGTAAATTTAATGATTTATTGTTTTCATAATTCATACTAAAGCCTTTGACTTTCATACTTGCTTTGCCGTTATCTAAGACATATCCATAACACTTGGTCCGCCTCCGATAAAGGTCATAATCTTTGCTCCGTGTAGTTCGTCCGTCCATTCGCCTAACAACTTACCCGTTTTCACATCTGTTTCGCCTTTCGTTAAGTCTGTCGTGTATATGACACTGTCGGTATCGTGGTATAGAACTCTGTTGTCTAGTTTGTCCATCATCTCATATAGTCTAATCCTCGCGTGGCAAGTCGTAAATAAAGCAACTACAATATTTGTTTTTACGGGGTCGCTTACCGCATCCTGTTTAAGGTCATAACTCGCTTCTATTATTTTGTCGTTAATAATGTTTATGTTTATGTTATCAACTGACTTGTCGCTCATTAACTTGTATAAGGTATCTTTGTCTTTTATCATTTTGTTCTGAGTTTTGTTTTGCTTTTCACCAAACTTACCCCACAGGCTATTCAAGCACAACTTAGCAACCGCTCGCCTTCCGGGGTTTTCTTCTATTTTGTTTTCGTCCATCTTAATACCCATCTTGACTTCCATACTGTCAATGTAGTTTCTTTTTTGTTCCTGTGTAATACAGCCATCAGGATATCCGCTTGACTCTTGTTTAACCTTTAAGAAAGTTTTTATGTAATCTTTGAACAGGCTACTGCTCTGTTCTTTCCAGTGCCATACCTCATATACCTTAATTAGCTTGTAGCCTTTGTCTAAGGCCTTGTAAATTTCAGGAGTTGCCCACGTGCCCGTTATTGCTCGCTCGTTATCGGTGTGCTTACATTCATCCCTTTGTTCGGTCATTCCGCATTTGTCGCACAGGTAATACATCAGTTTTCCTCTATCCGCCTTAGGTAAAACGGGGTGTAGTAATTTTCTCGGCGGTAGCATCTTAACCTTAGACACTCCGAAATATTCTCTGTTTATGATTTTGTTTTTCATATCCTTTCTCTCATCATCATTATTGGGGCGTATGATTTCGTGGTGCCCGTGTGGAAAAGGGTCGTGATACATAACGGTCGGATACAGAGAGCATATGTCAATGTATTTTGCGTATTCGCTGTTATGTCTAGACTTCCAATACAATGTAAGAGCATCCGTTCTACCCCCAAACATTGCTTCTCGCGGGTTAAGTCCTTCTTGTTCCGTAATTCGTTCATTAGTATCTTCCGCTAGGCTTTCACTTGTTTTCATTAATCTCCATTCACATTCCCAGATAGTTACTAGTTTGCTGACTTGCTTGCTTAGATCTTTTTCTCGTCTCATTGTTGCCTTGTATAGTTCGCCCATTGTCTTATTCTTCTTAGTGTTAATAATATTACCATTGAAGCACTTTGGACATCCGTGCCAGAGACAGCAGTGAAATTCGTAAGCGGTTTTAGTCTTTTCATCCCAGCCATCTACATACACACGGGATTGGCCAAGTTGAAACATTTTTTCACCTCCATTGAATGCGTGTTTGATATCCGTTTGGTCTAACCTGCTTCTGTAAGCTATCCATTCAACACAAGCCCGAGAGGTAATCCTGTTTTGCTTTTCCGCCTTCAACACAGCAATTGAATTCTCAGGCATAAACTTAGCCCGATACAAAGCCATAACACAACTCGCAATAGTTGTATATTGAAACGGTTCAATACCGAATTCAAGAAACTGCTTTCTAAAATCCATACATCCCCTTCTCAAAATATCAACATCGCTATGACAGTATTCCGCGATTTCCTTCTGCATATCAAATGTGTTGTTTTTTTGGCTTTCATACCATTCTAAGAATTCCTCCCTTTTCTTATCTTTCATCGTGTCGTAGCCGTAGTGCTTCTTATGAGGCATAACACCAACATAATTTTTATTCTTATCCGTATTGAAGAAGTGAGGGAAGAAACCTTTTTTAAGTTCGTTCAATCCGAATGTCTTAGGAAAATCGGCCAACGGCATCGTAAGGAAACTGAGACTATCAATGAAACGGTATTTCTTCAAAGTCATCATCATTATCTTACCGCCCTGATAAATGACGAATGGCGCCTGTCCGTTATCCACTAACCATTTAAGAATAAACTGGCAGTCATATCCGCGACTGTTATGAGCACTGAATGTAAATCCGTTGTGCTTAGGTTCAAAAGCCCACTTACAGAAATCATCAATGTTCTTATGAATGACTGGTTGCTCCTTAGCATCGTAATACTGGCTTTCCGCATGATTGACTACGTGCTCGCCTGTATCCTGTGTAGCTTCAAAGTCAAAGAATATGTATTTCTCTGAAAAAGGTAGTATGTCTTTCTTCACGATTTCACATTGGTGTTCAAGTGGTTTCAGTTCCTTACAATTACGGCATTTCGCATAACCGCATTTGTGTTCATCTTTCTTCCTGTAATTAAGTCCGCACGAAAGACATTTCGCTTTGATATCGCAATTCGTCTTCTTGTGGTTATTGAAACATACCGTGTTGGGAAAATTTCTATTACACGAATAGCAATCAGTCCAATTGCTTCTATCGTTAATACCCTTACAGTCTTTGGTTTCGCAGATATTACATTTAGCTTCGCAGGCGTGTCGCTTTTGAAATCCTCGTAAGCATAACTCACAGAAGTTTTCTTTACCTACCATAGACTTCATATTGGTTATCGCATCGTAGTGGTTCTCTGTCTTAAGTATGTAAAGGTTCGTAAGTCGTTTGCCAGCCTCATCAAGTAAATCTGTCTTATAAACAATCTTGTCAGGGAATTCAACAATAACGAGATTGTATTTAATGTAGCTAGCAAAAGTTTTAATTTCAGGAATACCGCACACATCCTGAATGACTTTCGCATCTTCGTGTAGTTTCAAAGCCATCTCCTCCTGTATCTTTCGTCCCATCCTTATTACTTTGAATTTTTCGTGTTTTTCTTTTTTTGCTTTTACTACAACAATTGCTCTGGCCAAGCATATGTTGTCTGTATTATTAATTTGAATTACTCCTTTCTTTTCATATACATCCAACTTATTAATTACCTGAAGCCTAGTCCCTCCCGTCGGCATTTCAACAGATTTCAAAACGAACCTAAACTTATCCATATTAGATCCCTTTTCGTCTGTATAAAGGCTTTCATTGCTTTGAAATAATGCTGACAATCTTTCCAAAACATCTCTGACAGAAATCTGATTAATAGTCTTCAAACCCGTAGATACAGCTCCATAGTAATCTACAAACTTGATACTCACACTAATCATACCATTTTGCATCTGTCTTTTGATAAAGTCATTCAGTATTATCTCAATGAACTGTAGAATATCATTCATGCTGAAAGAAGTGAAGTTTCCAGTAAGCTTAACCCAATACTGGCTTTCATTAATGCCTAGCACGTGCTTCTTTCTATCAACGTGTTTGATTTCGTAGTTAGCATACCGCATTAGGTCTTTCACCTTTTCTTTTCTTTCTCTCACTTTCGCTTCAAACTGCGGTTGTTCATCTACCTGTAAGGGTGGTGCTTCTGGCATAGCGTGAAAGTAAACAGCACCTCTTACTCGGTTCAAGTAATTCTGGGCCGTTGTTGTATCCACCTTATACTTTCTTTTATACCCCTCCGGTATTATGTAAAGCACATCTTGACCCCTGACCCTTTTGATTTCATAATTGATTTTTTGTTCCCTAAATCTGTCCAACCTATACTGAATACAGTTGTAAGTGTGTGTCTCCATGAAACTTTTGAAAAAGTTTCACAAAACCTTTTGCTGAAAGATTTTTTAAATCTTTCTGTTAGTCAGTGTATATATTGGATAACAATTTTTTTTGAAAATTAAATAATTATATCAATCGTCTGCCCCCGCCGTGGTCCGCCGTGTGCTCCCCGTGTCTATATATACGGGGGGCCCTATGTTTAGATGGGAATTTAGGGTGGGGCGGGCGGTGCTGGCCGGGCGGGCGGTGTAGGGGTAAACCCCTACAACCCCGCTTGGAGGTGCGGGGGCTTGCCCCCGCTGTGTATGTTTGATTTCATATGCATCGCTTTGCTACTCCTATTGATTTCAACTCCACACTCACACTTGAAAGGAGTCTTCTTCCGATTTCTTTTCTTTTCTTTTTTGATTTCTTTTGTTTCCTTATCATAATTAACTTTCCATTCATCATACTTTGGTTTTAATTTTTCCTCGTAATATTTCTTTGCTTCTTCCATTGCTTGTTCTTGGGTTCTTCGTTTTCCAATACTAAAACTCTTAAACATCGTTTTACCTCCTTCTCTCCATTGAACTTTTACCATCGGCCTCTTTTCATTATTCTTTATCATAATACATCCTTTTGAAATTGTAAATCTACGAGTTGTCTTTTTTTCAGTGTCCTCGTTGGTCATCGTGTCTGTGTCTTTATATTTAACGGTATTATTTTAAATATTAAATATTTGTTGCCATTTTGTCCCGTCCGGGCCGGCCGGTGTGTGTCCCTGTGGCGGGGCGGGGTATGTCTTGAAAAAGTGTGCCGAAGTGCGACCCTATACTACTTGCATGCATGCAGGCATGCATGCATGTATGCATGTATGTATGTATGTATGTATGTATATATGTATGCATGTATGCATGCATGCATGCAATGATGTATGTATGTATGTATGTATGTATGTATGTGTGTGTATGTGTGTGTAAGTGTGTGTATGTGTGTGTATGTGTGTGTGTGTGTGTATGTGTGTTTGGCTTGTGTATGTACGTATGTATGGCTTGTGTATGTACGTATGTATGTATGTATGTATGCATGTATGTATGTATGTATGTATGTATGTATGTATGTATGTATGTATATTATATGTATCTATGTATGTATGTATGTATGCATGCATGCATGTATGTATGTACGTATGTATGTATGTATGTATGTATGTATGTGTGTGTACGTGTATCTATGTACGTGTATCTATGTATGTGTATGTATGTGTATATATGTGTATGTATGTATGTATGCATGTATGTATGTATGTATGTATGCATGCATGCATGCATGTATGCAGGCATGCATGTATGTATGCATGCATGTATGTATGTATGTATGTATGTATGTATGTATGCGTGTATGTATGCATGTATGTAATGCATGCATGCATGCATGCATGCATGCATGTATGTATGTATGTATGCATGTATGCATGTATGCATGTATGTATGTATGTGTGCATGTGTGCATGTATACATGTATGTATGCATACATGTATGCATGCATGTATGTATGTATGTATGTATGTGTGTATGTGTATGTATGTATGTATGTATGTATGCATGCATGCATGTATGTATGTATGTATGTATTATACATGTATGTATGTATGCATGTATGTACGTATGCATGCATGCATGCATGCATGCATGCATGCATGTATGTATGTATGTATGTATGTATGTATTCATGTATGCATGTTTGTTTGAATGTATGTATGCATGTATGCATGCAATGACGTATGTATGTATGTATGTATGTGTATGTGTGTGTGTGTATGTATGTATGTATGTATGTATATATGTATATATGTATCTATGTATCTATGTATGTATGTATGTATGTATGTGTATGTATGTATGTATGCATGCATGTATGTATGTATGTAGTTATATAGGTATGTATGTATGTAGGTATGTATGTATGTATGTATGTATGTATGTATGTATGTATGTATACATGCATGCATGCACGTATGCATGCATGCATGCATGATGCATGCATGCATGCATGCATGTATGTATGTATGTATGCATTTATGCATGTATACATGTATGTATGTATGTATGTATGCATGTCTGCATGTATGCATGTATGCATGTATGCATGTATGTATGTATGTATGTATGCATGTATGCATGTATGCATGTATGTCTTTCCCTCTCTCTCCCTCTCTCCCTCTCTCCCTCTCTCCTCTCTCCTCTTATTCATCTCTCTCTCTCTCTCTCTCTCCGAGGCTCTCTCTCTCTCTCCCTCTTTCTTTCTCTCTCTCTCTCTCACTCTCTTTCACACACACACTCTCGGAGGCTCTCTCACTCTCTCTCTCTCTCTCTCTCTCTTTCACTCTCTCTCTCTCTCTCTCCGTTGTAATGTACTATTAATACCCGTTACTCCACCTAGTCAATTTACCGGTAATTTGGATAGTCTTAGTCATAGGCAAGTTCATAGGCCGGACAGTTATTAATACCTTTATTACTGACAAGGACACTTTCTAGAGTATTCGCGAATCATAGTCTGGAATGCCTAGAATCAAATGAGTATTACCATTCTGTAAAGGTCATAACATCAAAAATTTTGTGTGGCCCAAAGTCATTAAAAGTCTTTTCTTCGGTTATTCTATACCCTTAGCGGGGTAGCTTCCCTAAACTCTGCGTTTGAGTGATAGATCACTTTGGTTATGAGCCTTGTCAAGGAGGCAAGCGTGCCAAACCACGTATTGAGTCAAGTGCCCATATTCGAGGGCAACCAAAGCTTTTGGCCTTGGTCAAGCAAGTTTCAGAAGCACATGCAGGGGATATCTGTCCACGTGGCAGAGATGGTATCTGTGGCATTAGCCGACCCAGCTAAAGCCATAAGGGATTTTCCTTACGACGAAGCAAGGGCTAAGACGGCAGAAGACTTAGAAGAGCCCGACACGCCCATAAGTGATAGTGAAGAAGATGAAGAGTCAGACACCTCTCAGAGAGGAAGACAGAGACCCCAGACAAAGAAAGAAGATATCAAACAGCCAGAAGGTTGGGATAAAATGACAGCAGAACAAAAGAGAGAGTGGAAAGAGAAAGAAGCAAGGAAAAAGAAAAGACAAAGTATGAAACAACACACAAGAAGAAAGACAGCTATCCGCAAAGAGAAGAAATATTATGAAAGGATGAAAACTTTACAGTTATGTCTGTCTGTGGCTTTTTCCAAAGACAATGTATCTAATTTCCTGCGAACACAGAAGACGAAAGGACCCATTGAAGAGTTGATAGTAGTAAGAGATCAATGGGGAGGCATTTCCGGAGCAGGTAGGTACATGTTAGAGGAAGAGTTTGAGAGAACGAGACCAAGGGCAGGTCAGAGGTATGTAGACTGGCTAAGTGAATTTCTCGCAAAGAAAATCCAGCTTGAAAGTTTACGTGGGGCGCCATTTTCCGATGAGGAAGCAAAGAGAAAGCTATTTAAGAAATTGCGCTACCATCCAGCTTTCGGGGATAAATTTCAGGTGAACCACTATAATCTCCCGGCCAGATTAAGACCAAATTTCTCGGAACTATGCGAAGCATCTAGGGAAAGATTGTTAATGTGGGAAGAAAAAGAAAGACGTAACAATTTCCGTGAGAGGAAAACTCAAATTCGCAAAGACAACAACAAGAAATCTCGGGATGGCAAGCAGCGGCAAGAGACCAATCTCCTGATGGATAATAAAGGGAAAAGGGGAGACAATAAACCGGGACCAAAGACAGCTCCAAACTGGACGCTCAAAGTCACGTGTTTCGGATGTGATGCCAAAGGCCATACCATGAGATATTGTCCGGTGATTTCGGAAAAGTTCCGCAAAGAAGGAAAATTAAAACGGAATCAAACGGAAGACAAAGGCACGGAACAAGAAAAGAACGAACAAAAGAACAATTACAAAAACAAAAAGAAACCCTTTCATAAGAAAAAGAAAGCACTCACTTTGATAACAACCGGCAACGACAAAAACGAAGACGAACAAAGTGACTCTGATACAAACGTTGCTTTAATCCATATGGGGAACACTTATGATAAGAGCGATGATGATGAGGAAGAAAGAGAAAGAGATGACGAGCAACCAAGCTCACCTCATCACAAATCTACAAGTCCCCAAGCCCTTTTGAACGATACAAAGACTACACCTAGGGTAGGGAATAGACATAGTGAGAGTGGAGAAGGACGGGAAGTGCGGTTAGTATCGGCCACCCTACGAGGTCCCTCCTCACTACGGGGAGAAGGCAAGGAAGAGCGGTTAGTATCCGCCACCCCACGATGTTCCCCAGTCACCCCTAACCCTAACGAAACTCCTTTGAGGCTTGAGAGTTCTTACGGAGTCACGCCTGACACAAAATGTGCCGGAATAAACAGACGCAAAAAACCGTGTAATGTTTCCGTTGAAAAATCAAAAGGAAAAGGAATATACGCAAATCACGCGAAACGATTATCTTATGCGAGGTACTGCGGATATCACGCCACACAAGACCCAGATTATCCGGAGTTGGATTTGTCGGTAAGTCCCGTGTTGCGTCCCCCCAAATCTCCTTACTACCCAGACGAACGAGGTTTTAAAGCTGCGGCATTGGAAAAGTCTCATAAAATTACGCAAAGACTCGTTTTCGAGGAATTTGAAACTTAACGTGACATCAAAATTTCCACAAGTCCACAAGTCTCGCAAAATATTCCGCAACAACCACGCAAACATAATCCATTTTCTAGTCAGCGGACCGGCCAGAGCAGAGAAGGGAAAGAAGAGAGTGGAGTGGATGAGGGAGAGCAACGACTTGGGCCCCTTCTGTCAACAAGTTTGGCAACCAAATAGGTCCCACCTCACAACAACTCCAAATCTCTAGTTCTAGACCAATCACAGCACTCCCACCAACACAGACAACAAACACGCAACCCATCAACCCTCCCGTCATAACCTTCAAAGATATAAATGAAATAGCTAAAACGTTGATGAATGAGTGCGTGAGGGGAATGAATGGAGAAGTGATGCGTGTCGTGAGTGGCGAGCTAGAGAGAGATGACTTTTTGACTGACATAGTAAAAGCAATAGAAGGAATGTACTTGGAGAGAGCAGTCAGACAGAGTCCCATCACTACACCTCCACAACTCACAGAAGAGGGACAAGGTGAGGGTAGAGGAGTCTCTGAGGGTGAACTAGAAACAAAGACAGAGACAGAAGGAGAGACAGAGCATGTACTGATACATGTGAGAAAAAGAGTGATGAAAAAGAGAGACATGACAGTACAGGATAGTGGAGCAAGCACAGACATATCATGCAGAGAAGACAGATTGACGGATGTCGATGAGATAGACCCGGTAGAACTACTTACAGGTAATGGAGAAAGGGAGTTGAGTAAGTCAGGAAGAGCTAGGCTGTGATAGATGGGAAAGGAAGGCCTAGAGCAGTAGAAAAGAAGATGTTACTCGACACTACCTTACCAGTTAGCATAGTCTCTACAGGACAGATGGACCACAGACACAACAGATAAGTCATCCACCAAAACGGACAGTTAGTAATACTCAAACACCCCATCTACATTAACGAGAGTGACATATTAGTAAGGGGAAGATTAACTAAGAGTATGATATATAGATGGGATGACGAATATGATGAACCATTGAAAGTCAACGAAAGATATGATCCTTTCGCAACAAGGGGGTAGAAGGGGAGGGAAGCCCCACAAATGAGAACAAAAACGAGACAAGTAAGCATGAAGTAATAAGAGAGAGAAAGAATTACACGTAGATATAGTATTATATGAAGCTTACCCCAGAAACTCAGACAAACCTAGAAAGATAGGAATCAAGCTTTTTCACTATGCCTGTGGGCATTATGGGTTAACAAAGATGCGCCTATTGGCAAAAATTTTGAACATTAAGTTAGTTGGTGACGAGAGCGATGTGAGATTTTGCGAATCTTGCATGATAGGAAAGTCTAAACGTTTGCCACGTTTTGCAGTTAATACAATAGAAAGAGCCCAAAAGCCAGGTATAATTCTACACATAGACACATCAGGACCGTGGGCAACTAGATCAATAGGTGGTAAACGGTATAAATTTTTGGTCACCGACGACTACTCACTGTTCATTCTTGACTTTTATTTAGCCCATAAGAATGAGTTTGTAGATTGCTTAAAACAAGCTGTAGCCTTTTATGAGAGACAGACAGGAAACAAAGTAAAGGAAATTCGCGCAGATCAAGAATGCCATATTCCGGAGGAAGTCATTAAGTGGTGGAAAAATATTCGCTTTATTTGGAAAACCTCCGCGACAAACGATAAAGACGGGAATCCTATTGCGGAAAAAGTGAATGATATTACGGCGGGGCCTGCACGAGCAATAAGATATCACGCTTAATTACCGCCGCAATTCTGGGCAGAATTAGAACACGCAGCAACAACCATTCACAACATACTACCGGCAATTCACGGGGAACGCAAAGGAATTTCGCCTTATGAGCAGCTGTTAGGTAGAAAACCAACACTCTTTCATTTAAAACCAATAGGATGTATGGGTGTGTTACATATACCTAAGACTAAAGTGCGGAAGGGAGAGTACAGAAGGAAAAAGGTGATGCTAGTAGGATATGATCTATTTCGGGAACTATACCGCGTATGGGATGGTAAGAAGATAATTTCCGGAGTGAGAGATGGGAGATTTAATATTCACAAAATCGGTAAACAAGCTCATCCTCCTAAACTAGTGTCGTGGGATAATGATGACTCTGAGGGGGAGAATGAGAATGAGAGCGAGCAACCACACACATCTCCACAAGCGTCACCACCCAATCACCACCCCAATCACCACCTCAATCACCTAAGTCACCGCACAACGTCAACAACGACCACCCAACAACACACTTTGATGAAGTTGAGGGGGAGACAGAGAATGTTGATATCGATGCGAATGAGAATGAGCATGAAAATGAGCATGTGGAGAAGAATACATTGGATCACAAACATACACGCCTACACACAAGTCCAGAGCCACATTATCCACAACAATTACCCCCAGAGCACAAGATCAAGCCACAAGAGCATACAAATGAACAAGATCCAACAGATCCACTAAAAATACATGAAAGAAGAGCATACGAAGAAAAATCACCACCATCTAAGGGATTAACGTGGGAGCAGAGTCAGAGAGTAACGGAGAGTAACATAATCCCCGGTAAAAGGCAGCGCAAGGCAGTAGAGAGATTTACCCCTAGCAATGAGCCCAAGAGAGAAAAGAGAGAGGCTCAAGAGCTAATAGGTAAGGTAGTAAGAGTGCCCGTGCGTGCATGGGGAGATGGATGGGCGAAGAAAAAGTACGGTGAGGGATGGGAGAGCATAGTACGAGTAGGGGTAGTCAGCAGAGTGAGTGACCCCAGAGATAGACTCGTAGTAAGAGACAGACCTCAGCCCACCCACATAGTTAAGTTTGAGGACGAAGAAGAACGGATGTTGAATTCGGAAATCCTCAAATACTCCGTGAAAGATCCCGAATACCCGTTACAAAGTCCCGCTAATATGTTTTTATGCGATGACCGTATGGTGGCAGATGAGATTCGTGATTTTTATTTGTATGTAGATATCAGAGTACCCAAAGATGTCATAGAGGAAGGTTTGACAGCTAAAGATGTTTTAGAGGGTATGAAAACAGAGCTAAAAGCTCTTCAATCCTTTAACACATACACATGGGTACCCCATAAGGAGGCAAGCAAGGCAGGAGTTAGTAAGATAGTTAGATTGACATGGGTTCACAAAGTAAAGTTAGATGAGAACGGGAAAAAGTTCATAACGTCTCGTTTAGCTTTACGGGGAGATATGTTAGAACCCGGTGTTAGCTATAACCCAGATCAGCTCTTTGTTCCTTGCGCCGCGCACCATTCACTATTATTTCTCGCCAAACTAGCTGCCTGGCACAAACACAAACTATACAGCATAGATTTTAAAAATGCATACCTAAATGCTCGCATGAATGAACCTGTTTATGCATATGCGCCAGAGAGTGTAGACAGAGAAGGGCATGAGGGGATGATTTGGCGTATAGATGGTGCTTTATATGGTGCACCATAGGCAGGAAGAAGATGGTATGAGATATTAGCACCCAAGTTAGAGGAGCTAGGTTTTAGGTTGCTAGATTCAGACTTATGTATGTTTGTAGAAAATGATAAAGCTTTGAGAGAGGCGATAGTAGGGATATTTCATGTTGATGACTTGTTGTTCACCGCACCAAACAAACAAGCATATGAGCGTTTTGCGTCCGCATTAGAAAAACATTTCCCGCTCAAAAGACTAGGTATTGCCCGTGAATTCAAAGGAATAGAGATAGAGCAATCGAACGGGAAAATAATTTTGCATCAGCGAAAATATCAGCAGCAGATACTAAAAGAGGTAGGCTACGATTCTGCTAAACCCGTTAGTACTCCAGCGCAAGAACATTTCACGGAACCGATGTCGGAATCAGCTAGCTTGCGAAAATTTTCAATTCCTAGTCTAGTTGGTCGTTTGCTATTTCTCGCAAGGATGACAAGACCCGATATAGAACAAGCACTAAATTCGGCAAGTGTCATGCAAACTATCGATAAGGGAATAACTTATGCGATGTTAGGCAGAATCTTTCGTTATTTAGTTAACTCTTATCGAGGTTTAGCTTACCATGAGCCTAAGTCAGAGCAAGAAGGGCAAACCTATCCAAAACTTTCCATGTGGCCCGACGCGGCTCACAAAGTTTGTAAGAAAACAGGGAAGTCCCGCACTGGATTCGTGATCCTATGGGGCAGCGATCCAGTTGCATGGTTATCAAAGCGACAGAGTCGCATCGCCCTGAGTTCCAATGATGCTGAAATATTTGCAGCAACTGAGTGCATTAGAGAGGGACTTGCACTAAAACACATTACACAAGAACTAAACATAGCCCAAAAGAGCCCGATAGAATTATTCGAGAATAACTCTCAAACAGTCTTAGCGGCAGAGAGGGGTATGTCAGGTAATAGAACTAAACACTTACCTTTAGAATTACACTTTATGCACCACCTACAGAGAGACGGTGAGATTAAGTTTGTAAAAGTAGGTACGAAGAAGCAGATAGGTGATGTAATGACAAAATATTTACCGAAAGAACAATTCGAGTATTTACTTAACAAATTTACGGTAAAGCTCAAGTAATTTCGGGATTTGCGTGTCCACTCACTTATATTTGCTTTGAGTGTTTTGTGCAGTTTGTTGCTTGTTGCAGCAGCTTTGTTTTGGGCAGGGGTCAAGAGCCGTCGAGCCGAGGCTGGGTAGCCGACTGCCACGCGAGGCCGGCAGCCGCGAGGCTTTCCCTGGCTAACTTAGCAATTTAAATTCTTTCTATCATTCTTTCTGTCCTAGAATAGGAAATCTATTTTTTTTTTTTTTGATTTTGCTACCCTCTACGGGAAGCGCTTGCAAATTTTTGAACACATACATACTTCATACATGTTACTGCATGACTACACATATATACATACATAGAGGATGTGATGTAAATGGGAGTTGATATTTAACCTTCGGGTAACCCATAACTGATCCTCAACACTATTTTTTCATATTTACACACTAATATAGCCTATGACTTGCGACTAAGGGGGAGCGTTGTAATGTATTATTAATACCCGTTACTCCACCTAGTCAATTTACCGGTAATTTGGATAGTCTTAGTCATAGGCAAGTTCATAGGCCGGACAGTTATTAATACCTTTATTACTGACAAGGACACTTTCTAGAGTATTCGCGAATCATAGTCTGGAATGCCTAGAATCAAATGAGTATTACCATTCTGTAAAGGTCATAACATCAAAAATTTTGTGTGACCCAAAGTCATTAAAAGTCTTTTCTTCGGTTATTCTATACCCTTAGCGGGGTAGCTTCCCTAAACTCTGCGTTTGAGTGATAGATCACTTTGCTCTCTCTCTCTCTCTCTCACACACACACACACACCGTGGCACACACTCTCGCTCTCTCAGGCGCGCTCTCTCTCTCTCTTTCTCTCTCTCTCTCTCTCACTCTCTTTCACACACACACTCTCGGAGGCTCTCTCTCTCTCACTCTCTCTCTCTCTCTCTCTCTCTCTCTTTCACTCTCTCTCTCTCTCTCTCTCTCTCTCTCACACACACACACACACCGTGGCACACACTCTCGCTCTCTCAGGCGCTCTCTCTCTCTATCTATCTATCTATCTCTCTCTCTCTCATCATCATCATCCTACCGTTATTATGTAGGCATCACCCCCCGGATAGCCGGTAAAAAGTACCCTTTTTCTGGTGTCAGGTGCACCTAGTTTTTCCCATTATTTTCAATATCGTTTGGCCGGATTTGACCTAATGCCATTTTAACCTTGGTCTGTTGCCGTTTTCTTTTCTGCTTCACTGAGCTAATATAACGAGACATCATTCTCTTTTGGGGATTTGTGTCTGGTTGTGTTACCGACTTTTTATTGAGCTATCTTCGGGGATTGTAACATTGGAGTCACCAGCACAAGGCTGATTTCTTTTCTGGCTTGTTTTTGGAACAGCAGAAAGAAAAATTGGACAGACCTATCTCTTCTGAGTAGGTGTTCCAAAAAACAAATACTCCAGCACATCTCCACACAGCTCTTTTTGCAAAACTAGACGTCTAGGCGTTTGTGAGTAGGTGTCTCAGTACCCTCTCCACAGCCTGTATCTGTGTCCTCACAAGGAGGCCAGACACCAGACCTCGTAGCTGTTCTTTTGTTCTCTCTTGAGACAGAGACAGAGTAGGTCAACAGACGTACAAACAAACACTCACAGTTACAAACAAACTTGAAGGACACGAGCGTAGTACTCTACCTTTCAAGTCTGTGCACTTTGTTGCCTCTCAAACCACACACATCAGAGTATTTTTGCAAATCTCTGACTGTCTTTCGACAATAGGTCTGAACAAGTGTCAGACGACAAGTCGACTTCTCAAGGAGTGCTTCTTTAGCCTCTTTGACATTATCTGTACATAGGTCCTCGTACCTCATAACAGATACAACAACAAAAAGAGAAAAAGAAAAGAGGAGTGGAGAAGGAGATCAAATTTTCAGAGAAAGTCGTACAGATCACTTCTTTCTCACAAAAAAAACACATAAGACATAGAGGTGAGACGCTCTCTCTCTATACTGTCTTTTCGTTTTTTCTCTCTATTCGTTCCTCATAGACGAACAGAGCAATTACGGGGTAGAAACAACTCTGTCTCATCCGTATTCCTTCAGCGTCCATGTCTACTAGGTCTGAAGACTGGCAGGAAGGAGGGGGGGAGAGTGAGCGAACCCCAGGAAACGAAGAGGAGTTCGTCGACCCTCATGCAGAAGGAGGAGATCTGGCACCTTCCTTTGACACAGGAGGAGCAGAGAATCAATTTTTTACTGCGCCTTCCTTTGACACAGGAGGAGCAGAGGAAGTCGAGGAGGAGGAGAAGGGAGGAGAGGAAGCGAGGTTTGTGGCCGAATATGGCAAACTAAGTAAGAAGGAGTTTGAGGAGAAGAAAGGGAAGGATGAGGCCTATAAATGGCTATACATTCCCCAAGAAATGCGATGGGGACAACCCTTGAAGAAGGAGGACATCTGTTACCCTCTCCCAAGGCAAGCTCTGCCTCTGGCAGAATTCCTCAGAGACGACGGTGCACAGTTACAGGTGCAACATGTCTCATTTGGGGACAATATGTCTTTACTGGAGCTACTCGACCTCTCATGGACAGTGTTTGAGTGTGCTATACTCTTTGAGTACCAGACTGGAAAGACTGTGCTGCCATGGAACACAAGAGCACTGGCTAGGTTGCTCGATCCTGGTCAGGACATTGATTCAATAAAGAGAGTGGAAAAGGAGTTTAAGTTCAGGAATCCAAAAGGACAGATCAATGTCATGGATGTGTCTCTGAAACTTATGGAGGCCAAGTTAGTGGACCTGGGTAAACTCCAACACACCCAGTTTGGCAGGGACCTTCACCCGGCCCTGAGGGAAATAGAAGGCGAAGCTGGAGGGGTGACGAAGATGAAGAAGCTGCATGCGGCCTTGGTGAAGGATGACGCATGGAAGAGGTGGGTCTTCACGAAGGATCATACGATCTTGGAGGGGACGGCCGCACCACCCCCCACCAATAAAGCGGGAGAGAAGGAGTTGGCGGAGAAGGCCTTGTTCCTTCGGAAGGCAGCTGAGATCCTGTCTTTTTTTCATCATGCCCAAGAGCTGTATATCAAAGAGCTAGCGGCTGAGAAAGAAAAGAAGGAGATGGAGGCAAAGATTGCATTAGCCAAGGCGGCGGGAACAAAGGGACCGAAATATTCCTCTGGATCTTATATGGCTCCCTCGGGCCGCTCCGCCCCGTCAGCCCACACAGCCCCTTCGGCCCCTGGGACTAGCTCAGCGCCTACCACTGTCATTGTCAACAGTAATGACAAAAAGGACAGACAGGCTATCATACAGGCCTTCCAAAAATATACAAAGTCCGATGCCACTGCTCTGACGCTGTATGCAGAGACAGCGAGTCAGAAGGACACGGATGCGAACCTTCGAGACAAGCTCAGAAGAATTGATGCTTGTATGAAGCAGTATCCAACGGACGAAACACAGGAGTATGAGGCGTTGTACACCTTGTTGGACCCATCAATCATCACACAAGGGTTTGATGTTGGGGAATACAAGGCGATGAGAGCGGTAGAGGTGGCGGCTAGGAGAGCAGCCTCAGACCTGCAATGCACGGTGCCAGTTGCCGTCCTCTTGCAATACTTTAAAACTCATGGGTATCAGCACCTGTGCACTGGTACTTTGATTGGGTTTGAGATTTTTCAAGAGGTGAACGAAGGGCTGGGCATTGGCACGAGGTTGGCAGCGATCCTCACTGAGGTCAGCGCCAAGTACGGGCTCTTTTATAGCCGAAAGTCTATCATTTTGTACTTCCTGAGTGCTTTGTGTACACGACACCCGAGCAAGCTCGCAAGGATCATACAGTCCTGTCCGACCTTCACGGCGGTGAAGACGGCGGATTTTTTAGAAACGAATATATACGAGAGGACTGTAGCGGCTACTCCGCCGGGCGACCTGTTCAAGGAGGTGCTCGACGCGTGTTCCGAATTGGACACGGCCACCGAGTCATTCTCCAGTGCCGCGACACAGGGGGTTGGAGGTGCTCAAGCAGCACATGCAACTCGAACGGCAGGTCTCAAGAGGGGGAGAGATGAGCCGACGCCGTGCTACCGCTATTTTTCATACATGGCGTGTAAGCATGAGGCACAGAAAGGAGTAGGCAATTGCCTCTTCAGCCACGACTCTCTTGATGATAGGCAGCGAAATCTTTTCCTTAGAGAGCTCGAAGGCATGAAAAAGACCATGCACGCCATGTACAAGAAGGAGTTGGAGGAGGGGAGGTGGAATGCGAATATGGTCTCGGATGCGGAGTTCCGGGAGGCCATCATTTACTTCCTTGACAGAATGAAGAGAAGGGAGAAGAGAGAGACATCGGGCCGATCAAAGGCGCCGACTAGAGGAGGAGGAGAGACGAGAGGATCGTCACGAGGGTCCCGAGGGACACCAAGAGGGGCGGCACCACGAGGACGAGGCTTTCGTGGAAGGGGAGGACGGACCCCAGCGCGCCCTCCCAGAGGACACGGATACTGGAATTATAGCACCAGTTCCAGCTCCAACTACCCCCAGCAAGCTTATACCGCTACGGAGGGGGGACGTCAAGACGAAGACACCGGCTCAGGTGAGCATGTTGTCGTCGTAGACTGACGGGAGGAGAAGAGAGAGGAAAAGAAGAGAGAGAAGGAGATAAAAACTGTTCTTTTTAATCCGACAGTCACAGTTATGCCTACTGTTGATGAACAGGATACGAACGGTTCCGTTCCTCCCAGACGTGAAGGTGAAGGCACACAGCCTCACAAGCCTCAAGGTAAGCACTTGCTAGTTCATCCTTCGAGAGCTAATATGATAAATGATGCGAATAGGAAGGCGAAGAAGGCGATGGAGGAGAGGAAGCCGAAACCAAAGGCTAGGTCTCCTCCTACGAAGAAGCAGCGGACCGTACCCCCGCCAAAGGACTCAATAGTCTCTGCTATAGACACGAGTACACTCGGTGTACCAGACTCTGTCCAAAAGACACTCGAGATACCGGAAGCCCCGGAGACTGAAGAAGTTAAGTTGGCGGAAAGGGGGGAGAACGAGAAGAGGACAAGGAACTTGAGCTTAGACTCAAAACCCTAGAACGAAAAATTCATGTGCTAGCGGCTAGTTTACATAGACCAGACGCGCTATGCTACACTGACCTCTTTTTTGTGGAACTTTACAAACCACATTAAAAGTTGGTAATGATACGATGGCGAATATTAATATTGTCGGCCAGAAGTTTTTGAATAGTCACCGGACATGGGTGGACAAAAACATCAGAAAAACAAAGGGGACCCTAAAAGGGGTAGGCAGCCGTACGGAAATTACGGGCATCGTCACATTAATTTTCAAATTGAAATCCGGTCGAGTATATCGTGCGGACCTCTATGTTGGCCCCGATTACCACGGTTCAATCCTGCTGTCGTATGACCAATGGGCTACGATGGGGGCTGTGATCGATTGCGCCGCACGGCGGGTGACTTATGGAGTGAAGAATGGAGAGGAGGAGGATATTAATCCGATGACTGCTACTGACTCATACGAGGCTTTTGAGCTGAGTCTAGCAACGGAGAGGAAAAAGTTGGCCTTCGTACATGAGGCAACTGAAGCCTATGTACATCCCTATGTCACAGTGCCGGAGGAACTGACCTGGACCGACAATTGGGAGACGGAGATGCAGGCGTATACGGTTACGATTCCCGCATGGGACAGAAAGTCTATTGATGACTTAGTCGTAGCGCGTAATGAGGAGATAATATGTGTTGCGAAACAGTGCCCGTCGTTGGCCAGATTCGCAGAAGGTGGCGGGGCAGATGTCCATATTACTAATGGCTACTGTTACCATGCGAAGGTGTCAGATGAGAAGAGAGAGGCGTTTGTGCCAAGGAGGAAGGGGCGTATCCCCGATACTCCAGCGGATGACATTAAAACTTTTATCACAAACTTTTGGGGCGATGTGCCTACCTGGCCGCGCTCATTAACTGAAGTGAAAAAGTGTCTACGGACTCTATTTGAGAGTAACAAGCCGTATACTGTCATTCTGTCATACAATGAGAAGGCGATCTGGGCACAGGAGATAAGGGACCGGCTTATTGATAATCCTATACCTGTTCCTTCTCGCAAGCAACAGTTAGTGGTGGCTTGTCGACTCGGGTCTCGGGAGCAGAGCAG
This sequence comes from Paulinella micropora, assembly GCA_019918135.1. Classification (NCBI taxonomy): domain Eukaryota; phylum Cercozoa; class Imbricatea; order Euglyphida; family Paulinellidae; genus Paulinella; species Paulinella micropora. Next base: position 28,678 of record WBZZ01005543.1, read on the forward strand.
TGCATACAAGCAAAAGCTCAGAGCCCAGGACAAGTTGAAATTGATACCTCAAGCTTTCACATGCTTTGATGGTTTCTACACCCGTAAGGCTCCGATACAATACGCGAACCTTATTGATATGCTTGTCGGGCTGGGTCATGATGATGAGCCGGACACAGTCACGTATGAAAGAACGGGACTAGACGATTTGTCCGAGGAAGATTTGAGTTTGGAGGAGGACTTAGCGCCCCTCAAGGAGCATAAGAAGATGTCGGAGGAAGATTTCCAAGCGGCGGCGCGGAAAATTTTAGAAGAAGGAGTGGGTTCGGAGAGAGAGAAGGCGTTTCTCAAAGCTAAGATGGAGGCGTACTGAGAAATTTTCGACCCTCCTCGGGCAGGTGGTGTAAAGTCGGATGACTTCACTGCTGTCATTTACAAGATACCGGGTGCGGAGCCATCTCCGGCACCACGGAGGGCAAATTTGAGCATACATGAGGCAAAAATAGCGGAGGAGAATGTGAGACAGTTGCTCGATGAGGACTTTATTGAGAGATCTACATCTCCAATTGTCTCTCAACCGAAAATCGTCCCTAAGCCAGGAGGAGAATGGCGCTTGACGATCAATTATGCCCGTGTGAATAAGGTGCTAGAGGAAGAGAGAAATCCTCTGCCGACCTTAGAAGAAGGCAGAAGGGTGCTGCGGAATGCTAAATTCTATTCGGTCATTGACCTTAAGAACGGCTTCTGGCAGATACCACTGGACGAGAAATCCAGATGGCTGACTGCATTCGTTGTGGGTATGGAAATATACCAGTGGAAGGTGCTTCCAATGGGACTCAAACAGGCCCCGGGGCTCTTTCAGAAGGCGATGCAGAAGATGTTGAGCGGTCAATATGACGACCAGTCCGAGGATGGTTTTATGAGAAGGAGAGGACAGAAGGCGGGAGAATATGCATTTTGTTACATCGATGACATCATCGTATACTCTAACACAATGGAAGAGCATATCGATCACTTGTCAGATGTCTTCAGGCGCATCGGAGCTTTTGGCCTGAAATGCAACCTAAAGAAATGTCAGCTTGCCAGGACAAGTGTGACGTATTTGGGTTACGAGATTTCTCATAATAGGGTCTCGATATCGCGCGAAAAGAGGGAGGAGATCATGAGTAGACAGTTGCCAAAGAATCGCACGGAGTTACACTCTTTTCTTGCGATGGCACAGTACTACAGCCAGTTCATACCCGATTGGGGTGCAACTCGGGCTAAGCTGGAGAAGATGATTGATTTTGGAGACTTTGAGAAGTGGGATGAGGAGGCTTTGCAGGCGTTTAATACGCTCAAAGATATCATTTATAAAGATCCCAAGGACGGCGGATTAGTACTTATGATGCCAGACTTTACGAAACCGTTCGTAGTCGACACGGATGCATCTAAGTTTGCGATTGGCGCGGTGCTGCAACAAGAAGATGAGGAGAAAAAGTTGCGCCCGATCATGTTTATTAGTAGAAAGCTGTGTGCGGCGGAGCGAAATTACTGCACGCGACAGAGGGAGGCGTTGGCAGTAGTATGGGCTCTCAAGAGGCTCAGAGAATACTTGTGGGGAAGACCTCTATTCACGGTTAGGACCGATCATCACAACCTTCTTTGGTTGATGAATCATGAACAAACCGGCCGTTTGGCGCGGTGGCAAGCTTTCTTGTCATGTTTCAATTTCACGATGGTCTACTTACCGGGAAAGCGAAACGTAGTCGCTGATAGCCTTTCCAGGCTAGAGTTTCAGTCGGAGGTGTCGGCTCTCGTATCATCAGTGGAGATGATGGACCTGTCCACGGACAAGGTATACGAGGTGAGCCACATAGAGGCGATGCAGATGGCAAGAGGCGTTCGTTATGACCGCACGGGTCTACGATATAGTCCTCAAGGCCCGGATCATGGCATATGCTGTGAGGCGCATGTTCTCAAAGACGCTGAGTGGTCTTATGAGGCATACGAGAACGCGAAGGCGAATATAAAAGAAGAGGAGGAGACGACTGAGGTCTGCACTGAACCTCCACAGGAAAATCGAAGCGAGCTTGATGAAGACCCGGAAAGGGTAGGAGTAAGGTTGGAGGACGGTACTATTCATATCGCCTCGCCTACCGCGTGGAGGCAGCAACAGGCGACGGATTCGGAGTTCAAGGAGCTCATAACGTTATACAAGAACCCTAATGAGCTTAAAAAGACTCCACAGATCAAAGATCAGATGAAGGAGATGGCGTGGAGAGATGGGCTATTGTGGTACAAGGGCCAGCATGGCAAATTTGCATCACAGCCTGACAAATGGACTCTCTGGGTACCAGAGAAGTTGAGGCGCTTTATATATGTCGCAGCCCATAACTGCCCCTTACTGGCACATCCGGGTCGACAAAGAACTCATTGGTTCATAGCGAGGCGATTTTGGTGGAAAGGGATGAAGAAGGAGATAGACAGGGAAGTGGACGCATGCATCCCATGCAAAACCACGAAGGCACCGCTGAAGGCGAACTTTGGCCTGATCGGTACATTCCCGTTACACGCCGGGATGTTTGAATTTTTACACATCGATCATGTGGGACCTTTCCCCGAATCGGCAGAAGGGTACAGATACCTTCTTACCGCAATAGATCGAGCCACCAATTATGTCTGGGTTGTTCCTTTTAAGGACGCTACAGGCAAGACAACTGCGGAGGCTCTGATCGATAGGATCGTCTCGCAGATCGGAGTGCCTAGAAAGATATGTTCTGATCGAGGTTCTGACTTTGAAAATGAAGTCATCGACAGACTATCTAAGTACTACGGGATGAAATGGCAATATGTTACTGCCTATAACCCGAGAGCGAATGGCAAGATCGAGCGGGTACATAGACCTCTCAAAGCCTCGCTTAAGATGTATTGTATGAAGAAGGAGAATCAGAGAGCCTGGGTGGAGGCAGCACCTTCATTTGCCTTTGCAATGAACTGTCTACCCTCATCGGCATTAGGAGGAGCCAGGAGCTCAGTCTCGCCATATCAATTGGTTTACGGCCGAGAGCCTAATATCCCAACCTCACTTCTGCATCCAAAAGACACTTGGGCAGATGAGGATGAGTTGTTCGGGATGAGACTAAGAGCGAAGATGGAGGCGGAACAAATAGTTGCGGCGCACAGGGAGGCGGAGCGCAGAAAGACTGACGCACAAGGAGTGCGACAAGCGCACTTAGATCAAGTCCGTTTCCAGGTTGGGGATATTGTACTCTTGTACCATCCTCAAGTCCCTAAGGGGGTTAGCTCTAAGCTGTTTACCCACTGGAAAGGACCATACCAGATCATGGAACAGATGGGACCTCTGAATGATAAGATCAGGGGTAGAGGGAAGGTGCAGATTGTGAATGTTCGAAGGCTGATCAAATATGACCCCTTCTTACTTGAGGATGAATCCGTTGAGGAGGCGTTGAAACGGATGAAGGAGGACTTCAAAGAGGTACCGCCTATACAGAAGGAGAATACCTTAGAGGAGGAGAATGCCTATCGGGCACCTGTCACGGAGAAGGAGGAGACCGAGAAGGAGAGTAAGGAAGACTCAAACCGCAAAAGCGCGGCGGGGACTCAGTCTAAAGCCCCCATAGTCCGCGGCGGTACGAAGGAGAAGTTCACGGAGGCGCAGAGGAGGAGAGCGCAAAACGATCTCATCTTCGACCAACCGAGGAAGGTGGCAAGGTCGACGCGAGCGACGGATGTCCATGGAGGAGGAGGGGAGAAGGACACTAACCCGAACGCGGGTAATGTGGACATTCGACATGTGCGATGGAAGGAAGGAGAGGCGATTGCGGCCATCAAGTGGGTCCGA